>LPNX011107901.1:267020-351363 GCA_001517045.1 Pseudotsuga menziesii
TAATCAATCTTCTACTGCGTAATGTCCATTAAGCATTTTGTCTAGGTCGACATCGACAGAACTAGTGAAGACAAGAAGTCTGCGAGAGATATATGAAGCTGGTACACTTAATTCATTCTCTCTCTTTGCATTATTTGCACCTATATATGATCCACTAACATTTGAAGAAGCTGTTGAAGAAGAAGTATGGGCATGAGCCATGGATGAAGAAATAGAATGCATTGAGAAGAACCAGACATGGGAACCGATCGATGTACCAAAAGACAAAGATGTAATTAGTGTCAAATGGATTTATAAGACAAAGGAAGATGCTGATGGGAATGTGCAAAAGCACAAGGCAAGAATGGTAGCAAGAGGATTCACACAGCAACCCGGCATTGACTTCAATGAAACGTTTGCACATGTTGCACACATGGATACAGTCAGAACAGTTTTGGCCATTGCTGCACAAAACAAATGGCATGTTCATAAAATGGATGTCAAGTCAGCATTCTTAAATGGCTATCTAGAAGAGGAAGTATATGTGGAACAACCACAAGGGTATGAAGTTCCAGGTCAAGAGCATAAAGTGTATAGGCTGAAAAAGGCATTATATGGTTTGAAGCAAGCTCCTAGAGCTTGGTACAGTCGGATTGATTCCTATCTCACTGAAAATGGATTTCACAGAAGTGAAAGTGAACCAACTTTGTACACCAAAGTCGATGAGCAAGGTAATATGATAATTGTCTGCCTGTATGTAGATGATTTAATATTTACTGGTGATTATGGCATAGCATATTTTAAAACAGTCATGGAAAGTGAATTTGAAATGACTGATCTAGGGCTTATGAAGTTTTTTCTGGGCATTGAAGTTCAGCAGTCTGAAAGTGGTATCTTGATATCACAGTCTAAGTATGCAGGTGAAGTTTTAAAAAGGTTTAACATGTCTAATTGCAAGACATCCCCAACACTAGTAATAACAAGTTTAAAATTGAGCAAGGATGATGAAGGATCCACTGTAGATCCTCCGCTGTTCAAAAGGATTGTTGGCAGCCTTATGTATTTGACAGCTATAAGATCAGACATTATGTATGGTGTATGTCTGATCTCAAGGTTCATGGAGTCACCAAAAGACTCACATTAGCAAGCAGGTAAAAGAATTCTGAGGTATGCAAGTGGCACAAAAGACCTTGGTATTATGTATTCAACCTCGGAAAATTTTAAACTCATTGGTTACACTAACAGTGACAATGGAGGTAGCATAGATGATAGGAAAAGCACATCTGGGTACACATTTCATTTTGGTACAGGTGTTGTTTCATGGGCTTCAAAGAAACAACTCATAGTAACTCTATCTTCAGCTGAAGCAGAGTATGTTGCAACGACAAGTGCTGCATGTCAAGCTGTCTAGATGAGAAGAGTCTTAAAAGACTTGTCACAGAACCATCAAGAACCGACAACAATCTTCTGCGACAACAATTCAGTCATAACATTATCAAAGAATCATGTGTTTTACAAGAGAACCAAGCACATCGACACAAGGTTTCATTTTATAAGAGAGTTGGTGAACGACAAGGAAATTTGTTTGGAATTTTGCAGGTCTAAAGACCAACTTGTAGACATCTTCACAAAGCCATTGGCAAAGGATACTTTTCAGTATCTGCGTAGTTATCTTGGAATGACAAGTTCTCCACAGTGAACTCTGTCATAAGCAGAGCATGTCTAAGCTCTGAAACATTTTGTAAATTTTGTTTTAAAAATCCCCATCTGCTTATAATTAAGGGGGAGTGTTGGAAAAATGTAATTACTCGCAGATCTGTACTTGAATTCTAGCCGACTCAGTCAGAGTCTGTACCAGTCAAAGATCTTGTCTGTCAATCTGACAAGGAAGAGTCCATGATTCGGCAATGCAAACCAGTCGAATTTATTTCTGAATCTAAGTTGTTAGGTAGATAGTTATTACAGTCTTTAATAGTGAATCAGTCGGCCCATGTAGAAGCAATCTTCCAGTTGCCTATAAATAGAAGAAACAAATTGTAAATCAGTTTACACAGACACAAGAGACAATATACACTGAAGGAACTCAGGGTGAGAAAAGAGAAGTCGAAGCTCAAGCTTCTGTGCATGTGACTTAGTCGAAGAGCTGAAGCTCTGTAGACCAACAAGTCTAAACCGACCAGTTTGTAACCAACAAGTTTGTAATACTTTGTTATTTCCCATAGTTAAATATATGAAATAGTTTATGGTTGAATGCATGATTATTTGGCCGCACATATTTCCAGATTTAATTCTATAAATGTCTTTTACAATTACTGTTAAGTGAAAGAACAAGAACCCATAAAAATCTCACCGCATGAAAGTTCCAGGTTTTACGGCACATTGGTCGACTCAAGTCTTTCTACATATTTGGGCATATGTTTTATAAGTTATTTGGATTTGTTAATGTGTCCATTTTCACTTCATCTTACTCATAGGTGAAAAGCATTTGTAATTTCTTAAGTCTTTAGACTAAGAAACATACTCTGTAGATTTCGACCAAAGTGAACCGACTTGAGTGGTCGGTTGAGTCAGCCGACTTGTGAGCCGACTTGGTCGAAGACATGAAGTGAACCGACTTGGTCGAAGACATGAAGTGAGCCAACTTGGTCGAAGACAAGAAGTCAATCGACTTGGTCGAAGTGACAAGTGGTCGAGGTAAAATCAGTCAGTAGAACCAATAAGTAAGTCAAAGTAAATTTAGTCGAGTGGAAGACCAACTAAAATTTATAAACTTGTCTAGTCGGGAGATAGACAAGTTTCACCGACAAGTGAAAAAGAAAAAGTGGTCGGCGTGAAAAGTGAAAATTAAATTATAATATCGACTGAGCCCTAAACTCAAGTTTAGTCGGCTTGGTTTTGGCTATCACTCATGTCACTAATTTCATGAAGTATATAGTGCATGGTTGGGATACGTAATGTAGAGAGTTGTCTGTGAGGCTGAGACCCATCTTGTAATCTCTCCTTCTTCATTAATGAGCTTCAATACTTTTACTGCATGGATGTTTCCCCTTTGGGGTTTTACCACATGAAATGTTTTTTTTAGTGGTGTTGTTAACTGTGTGGTTGATTTAATTTGTCTCTGAATTATAATAAGTGGTATCCTAGCCAAGTGGTATCAGAGACATGGGAGAGAGACATCCGTCTGTTGGACTATGGAGAAAATCCTGTGAGCATCTGTTGTTGAATGTGAATATTGTTGACTTCCTATTGATCGTAAGAACCGTGATGCCTGGAGATCGTGTTCTTGCTAGTCGTAAGAACCATGATGCCTAGAGATCGTGAGGATCGTGTGTGAATCCTATGTGCAATTATCATCAGTGTGTGATCACGAGTGGGTAAAGTTCAGCCCAGTGGTTGTTTCTACTGGCTGGTGGAGAAATCAGACGTCATGAAGAAAAGCTAGCAAACCGTTGGAGGTGTGAGCGTGAATGTCCACTGCTGGATAGAGCTCGCGTGTGGAGAAAATATAACAGACCATTGGAGGTGTGAGCGTGAATGCTCGCTTGGATGATCTTCAGAACGTGAATGTCCACTACTAGACAGAGGTCACGTGTGGAGAAATATGAATTTTTGTTGGACGCCTGAGCCACTGACAGTGTAAGATGGAGTCCGCAGCCACCGTTAATCCTATCTACAACCAAGTATTCATCTAGGTCTGCATTGTTTGCTAAAAGACTGTGTGAGCCCATCTAGGTAGCAAGAGATTCAATCTTTTTTTTTCCTGTCTAATAAAAAATATATACTTGTGCTCTTTATTGGAAGTTTGGAATTAAAAAAAAATGAATTTTATTGGAAGGTGGAATAAAAAAATATAACCGTACTATTTTTTATTGGAAGTTTGGAACACACACACAAAAGTCATTTAATATCGGGAGAATTTACATATATCAAAGTTCATTAGCATCCCCTAGATTATCTTCCTTGCTTGGCATGATAATATTGTTGTTCTTAAAAAGATGGTTTGATCTAGTATGATGTCTTAGTATGAACCACCAATTCGTATCCAACACATCCGGGTAAAATAACACTTGGTTGTAGTGTTTTGGGTAAGTATAAATCTCCTTCTTTTCATCACACATCTTTCTGTAGTTATACATATTATCCCACTATTATGTTATTCCTTTACATTATTCCAATCAAAAGTATCCTGTCACTTTTACCTAACAATAATGCATTGGAAAGATGAGAATTCCACTTGCATGATCACCTGTATCTTTCTGACATAACCTAGCTTCCCCTCTATTATGTTCTAATCATGATGACTAGCATGACTAGATTGGTTGAACTCAAACTCCACGACAAAGTCAAATGTGACACATCCATCATTGGTATCCTCAGATGAACATTGTAGATGGATATAAAAGTATTAAAAAGTTGTTGCACCCAATATGTATGTTTAGTGAATCCTCTTCACCACGCAGGAAACAACTAGATGCACCATATTTATCTCTGATATGTCCAGCCATCTAACTATTGGGGCAAACCGTTGGCATATTTTGTTTTAAATGATCAGGGTAAGACATGATTCTACCATTCAACTGTATGACTTCATCTTGTAACTTCCCCATTTTCTTCTCTTCTCTTCATACAATGTGACCCGAGGTTTTGTTGCCTACACATTGTAAAAAATAAATTTATTGATGGCATCAATTTCTACATTTATTGATGTAATCATGAAATGAAAATGAGCTTGTAGGGGTGTAGCTCATTGAAAATTCGCTTGATATGAAGTCACATGTTTTAAATAGAGGTCACGAGTTCAAAGCACCCCAACTTACCCGTGCCCCAATTTTGTGGTAGTTTGTGGGGCACCTAGGGGTATAGTGAAAGTGGATGGGAATCAACCATGTGTAAAGTGAGTACATGCACCACCCTAATTGTTGATTACCCTAGTAAAAACAAAACAAAAAAAATCCTAGAAGGAAAATTATTAGTATGAGATCAATTAATATAATTAACAATTTCATTGTAAACATTTGCTATATATAAAATTGACAATATGTAAGTGATTTACTCTTTATCATGTGCCTTTTTCCATTTGTTTAGAGTATCTCTCCTTCCCTTTTTGACCTCTCTCTAAGAAACTCCTTCAAATTTTTAATGAAACTCTCCAAGAAAAACATCCAACAACATCAAACCACCCCAGTTGACTCAATCTCATTAAGTAGGTGAATTAGAAGATGGGCTTGTAAGTCCATGAAACTTGTGCATAGTTCTTCTCAAAAATACAAACAATATCAGTGATCTCTCAACGCCACAATGGAATTCTAGCCACGTGTATCTCCTTTGATGTAATCCAATGTAAAAATGTAGATAATTTAGACATGGCTTGTTGTAGATCCTAATGGAAGTCATGGTTCACACAACCACGCACGATCAAAGGATAATGAAAGTACAACATTAACACATAAGAAGTTAATTGGCATAAAATTGTAAGTGCATAGCATATTATAATAACCTAAACTACTAAAAAAGAAGCATGTAATTGGCATACATACCCTTAGAAGGTTCAAATGGTCATGCAATTTCAACCTCGATAATTCTCCTTCTACTATGAAGAATCATTGTAGAGTCGACCCATGCAATAAAGGCATCTTCACACTAAATATAACATCATTTTCCAAAGAAATATCATCTTTCTTCAAAATCCATGGGATAACGCCCTCTTTAAAATACCAAGAGGTTATGGCCTATCCTGTACAATGTTTCCTTTTAGTCTTGAAAGAAATAAGATCTCTCCTAACAACCAATGTGTTAGTTTTTGTTGATGATATGTGCCTCCATAAAGAAGATGAAACATTTTTTAATATATGCATGGGATATAATAAGTGGGAAACCTTAAGATGTTCCCAATAGCGAAGCTCATAAAGAAAATATTTCCTTTTAATCACAACAAGTATTTTATCAACATAAGTGTCGAAAAATTTAGGATCATCGAGCATAGGTTCCCTAGTTGTATCGAAAAATTATGCAGTTTCCTTCTCCTTCTCTTTGTCATATGCCCTAATCCAGTTTTCCAATGTCATTATTTTTGGCCTCTGGGTTCTCTTTGGTTTACCATTGAAAGAAGATGTTGCTCTTCAATAAGGTAGGTCATCTATGAGGAACATCCTTGAGCAATCACACATTGTATTTTGTATATGGTCAGACCTTCTAGCCTTTACTAAAGGTCCACAACATTTAAATCCATGAAACTTTTTTGTTACAAGACCTGTGATAATTACCAAAGAGAATTCCTAGTCTTGGATAATCATACATAGTGTATGCGCACATATGCCATACTGCAGCCTAAAAGTCCTCTCCACCAAAATGGGTCTTGATACATCGTATACTTGTATCCCATCCCATAATTGATTGAATTTGTTAATCAATGGTTGGAGGTAGATGTCAAAACCCCAATTTTTCCGAAAAATTTAAAATTTTCAAAATATAGATAAATTTCATAAATGCAGTCAACTAATTATTTAATTAGTTAAAAGTTAACGAATTCATTATCTGAATTATCTATTTGATTATGCTTAGTTTATAGAACAATTTCTTTTTCAGTTTACTGACTTGTCTTTCTTTGCGACCACAAGGTGGAACTGTCATGAAATTCTGGGCTTACTTAGCTTTCGAGCTAACGCAGAAAGTTTTCCTGCTCTTACAGACTTACAGGTAAGAAGTTCGGGTGCTGCTTGTCAAAATTCTAAAGCATTCAATTATAAATCCGTCGCACAATAGTAGCTCAGTAAAAGAATATAAATGCTATTAAATTTCCAGAGCTTATCAAGGTAAAATCATTAAACTGTCCTTCTTTTTAAGACTCTAAAGAATGAGATTCAGTTCTATCAGTAATGACTACAACTGATTTCTTTATAGTAGATGTAAATTTATAGTTCTTAATGCTTCCTGAACTATTCGATGCCTATCATAATCGTTAAGTGTAAAAATGCCTTAAATGTTTCTTTACAAGCAGTTTTAAGAATGACAGAGTTATTAAGTCATCAAAAGGTTACTTATTGTCAAATCTGATAGTTACTAAAATGCTTAACATTTTTGTTTATCAACTTAAGGGTTTACACGACAAATACTTCATAACACAACTAGAGCTATTCTCAAAGATGGATATCTTATCGTGAACAAGTTTTATACAATTCCTTTCATAGATATAAAAGGGGCATGTCCTTAGTGGTCTATAATCATTGAAAGAATGCATATCATAATAGTTTTATGGCCTAACTTTTATGTTGGTAAATCTTTTGTTAAAGAGATTTGTGGCTTAACCCTTGTCATGTTACAATTTATTGGTTAAAGAACATTTATTTTAAGCAATACATTCACCAAAATAAATGTTATTACTTTATTTTGTATTTTATTACCAAACTTTACTATTTTAATAAATACAAACAAGGCCATTGAGGTTAATATTAACAATAGGATATTTGCCATAGTTTAATTCTTTAAACCTCCTTTATAACAACAACTAGTATACTTTTATGTTAAGATTTTAGATGTTGGTTGAGTGAATACTTGTTGTAAGCAATACTCTTACTAAAAGTAAATGTTATTAATTCCTTTTATAACAATGTTACAAGTCTTTATTATTATCAAGATTGTAACTATTTGATGAAAGAATAATTACATAGCCTAGATAGAGAGGTCATGAAAAGACCACTCCATGATGTACATAGGATTAAACTTGACTTAAGTTTATAGATACCATAATTTATAAAGTAAAAGGTCGTAATATTCCCCACGACCTTGATGATGGAAAAGGCAAAGTGTTTATAGTTTAATTATTAATAATTTATTTGTTCCATGCAACGTATGACAGGTTGACTTCGGGATAAGATTATAATAGAACCTTCGATACAACAAAACGAATGATTGGCAAGTGAGTCCTCTTGTGAATGCTCGTTGCAACTATAGACAAAAACCCACTGCATGCAAAAATTTAGATGATGTACGTGGCATCACTACATCCAAGTGATACGTGAATAAAATACTCTCCCTTTCGAACCCTAAGCTCATTGTTTCAGCATGGTTTTCGGCCTCCTGCCGCTTAGCACTGTCGCTTACCTTGATTGTCGATAGTCTCCCTTCTTGTTGTTTCTACTTGTGAGCTCATCCCGAATGCTTGACAGAGAAGTGATGTCACGAAACTGTTGGTTACTTGGGTTTAGGTTTATGATACTTCCTCCAGGGTTTCACCTTCGTAGTTAGCTCCATTCCGAACCTTTCGAATGCAAAAGGGATTTTCTTCCTCCTTGGCCTGGTACTGAGAGTAGTGGCCTTGCATTTCAGAGTTGCTGGGCGTAGGGTTTCACTGCAGTGAACTGTGTTTTGTTTTGGGTTGAGAACCATTACAGCTCTAGGGTTTATACCTTGTCAGGCCGGTGACTGAAAATCTCTGCTGTCGTTAGTCGATGTTATGTAGTAACACCATCTTCCTTGCAGCTGATGAAAAGCTTACTCCTACTTGTGCTGGTGGTAGCGCTTCTTCTCGTAGGTGGATACATTTCGGTGAAAATTTGAGGTAAGCAACGCCATTTATAGTTTTTGGTTTTCATTACATAGTTGTTCATTATTTAATAATTTGATTTCAATACACGATACTAACAGCAAAAAGTGTGATGATTCACAGGTACGAACCTCTCTCTCTCTCTCTGCGTAGCTGGTGCGACTTGTTGGTTCACGGTAAGCCCTGGATATCCATGGCAAATCCTCCTTGTTTGGTCCCTTATGGGAAAATCGTGGGTTGGTCGCCAGGGCCTGCAACCCTTGCGGTTTCAGTTTACCCTGTTACTTGGTTTGTTGTTTTTAGTGGATGATGAGACCCTTGCGTTATGCAGGGTTCTTCGGCTCCGGCCGTGACTGTAAATGTTGATTTTTATTACTGTTACTGTGTATATGTACATGTAAATGATAAAAAGGTTGTAAAAGCCCCACTCTGTAAATTTTGTTGAAGCCGTGAGCTCATACACTGTATTAGACTCTTTCAGTTTGTTATCTTTGTTGTACAATTTTGGAGTAGTAGGGTTTTTACCCTAACTCGAAGTTATATAAAAAGTATTTACAGTTTTCTTTTTAAATAATATCTTTTATTTATATTGCACTTCAGTGATTTGTCGGGTTATTGTTTATGTTGAAAACTGATGGTTTAGGCTCTGTGAATCGAGCAAATAAGTTGGTTAATGCAAAAGAGTTTTTACCCTGTAATAATATTTAATTATTACCTTCTGGGTTTCTGTACATTGTTTTCATAATAACTTACCTTATTATAATAGAATTTGTTAATGTTGTTATATAATTTTTAACCTTCAGAATTATAAGAACTCCATGTTTTTACTGATGTACTTTGTATCTGTTAGATATAGCTTTTGAGTACAGAAAATTATATTATCTAATGTTTACTATTATAGAATGAGAACATTACTTTATTTACATTTTAATACTGTTACTATAAATATAAACATTATCTATGTATCTAGTTTGTTTATAGATATAAAATAATAAAGTACTTTGTCATTTTAATCCTATACCATCTATACTAAATATTTTATGTGAGGTCCCTTCAATATTCTGTATTATTCTATTTAGGTTATAATACTAGTATTTATAATATAACAGAAAGAATAATACTATCTATGTTTTGACCTATAAACTATATGTTAGTATTTGTTTAAGTTTCTAAAAGGTAGGATAGTAGTTATATAACTTATTTAAATTTAGTTAGATAAAATGAAGAAGATATTTACATTGCAGTATAATTAAAAATCTTACCTCTATTAGTGTTAGCTCTAGAAATAAATTCTAAAATAAAACAGTCTATCCTTCCTCACAGTGCGAATGTTATGAAAGAAGAATACATAAATTCTTTATTCTATACAGAAAAGAAATAAACTGTAGAAATGAATGGCATTCTAAAAATAATCTGATACTACATATTTTAACTTTAAATATATATACTCTTCTTTTGTCTCAAGTAGATAAAAAGGTTTCGAAAATGAATACTGTAAATGGAACTGTTCATTTACCAAACATACTACTGACAGTAACAAGATATAGCTTCTTTCTTTGTTTTTAAAATATGTTATTCATAGTCTAGGTGTCTAACCCTAATCCTTCTCCATACACAGAATGTTGTCTCTTCTGATAGTAGAATAAAAGTAAACATTTCCTTAATCAAACTAACATTGCATCATACTCCCTTCATATAATTTCACTACCTGTGCTGGAGTACGATTTGGATCACTCCAGATGAGGAAAAACACAGGTAGGGTTTGTTTCTCATTAAGCATAATTTCATTACTAAACCAACTAATTTATCCTATCCTCTAAGTTTCTACATCATAAACTACAAATGCATCATTCAATCATACACAGATAATAACACAGAAATTAAATAATAACAGAACCTGTTCTGAGAGCTTGGACGACAACAGCAATGGGAGGCCGTTCCTCCCTACCAACTCCTGGAGAGCGCTCAAACAACGACTCCTCAGGACCCCCGAGCTTGCTCTGGTCTCCCTGGCTAGAACTAGGTGCAGCAATAATCAAGTACCAGTCTTGAGACTTAATACCAATCCTGAATTTATCAGTAAATTTCTCTCAGCTAGCAAGTTGTATCTGACCAAGTTACTGCAGTTTTTCCCTCAAACACCTTCCTTACAGTTTTCCCTTTTCCCCAATGAATTCCTTGAAGTGAATTCCTCCTGAATGATTCTTCTCCTGGAAAATATTTGAGCATCCTCAGCTCTATTAATTGGGTACTTTTAAAAGATTGCCTAGGTCTTTTTGGGTTAGTTGTCATTTATTGAGCCACCTGCTCTGATCCCACTTTCTTGGGGGATTATGACCCCAAATGTAGGGAAGTTGCTACCTGCAACATAGGAAGTGTTTGAGGATGCTGCCACTTGTCTTTTTCCCTCCACCAGTTTGACCAATAACACTCTTATTAACAACTCTCCCAAGCTGTTGTCTCCACTTTTTATTTATTAAAAATAAAATATTCAGAATTACATTCCACTTCTTTTGACTCTACTGAGTCATCAGTTCCTACTTAGCTTAAATTTAACATAATGTCTTAGGAAATCAAATTAAAACAATTAACATTATTTTACAAAATTGGGGTATGTGACAGTAGACATCCATATTCTTCATAAATCCCATTTCATTAAATAAGGATTATTCTAGTCCAAAGCTCTTTGAAGAGAGGACAAAAATTCCCTTTCTAAAGCCCATAATCATGGTTTCTAAATCGCAAAAATAGGGTTTCTAAATCCCCAAAAGTGCCTAATTTAGGTATGTACGATGTTCGATATTGACACTTTTGGAACTCATTTTTTCACTTTTTGAACTAGATTATGCAGTTTTGAAACTTGTTTTCTACTTTAGAAAGGTTTTTTTTTTAACTTCCTTAAACGTTTTTGCACTTTTGGAACTCATTTTTGCACTTTTGACTATATGTTTTTCCACTTTAGAAAGGTTGTTTTAGACTTTCTTAAACATTTTTTGCACTTGTTGTAATCGAATTTTTAAAGAAATTTATGTATTTCATGTCACAATACTCCATTGATATCAAATATTATCAACCATTAATAATCTTTTATCTGCAAACAAAGAAATTCAAAACAAAAATCCCATTAATATTTAATTTTTTTGCATATTAATATTTCTATGTTTAAATAATAATAAAAATAAGTATTGATTGTTGTGAATATGACAACTCATTTATAGAAAAAACACATGATCACTTGCATAGTTCCCTTCTTGTTTTTTTTGTCCAATATTGAAATTTAAAAAAAAAACATAAACCAGCGTAGATCCAAATCCTAGGCTCTATCAAGCGCCAAGAGGGATCAAATCTCCCGAGGTGCAAACCTCTTCTCAGGTATTGCAAGCAAGGAGCTATTTGAGGAGAGGTTTGCACCTCCTGAGATTTGATCATTCTCAACACTTGATAAAACCTAGGATTTGGATTTAGGTTGGTTTATTATAATTAAGTGTATAACATTTCCTCTCATGCCATTTTATGACCTCATCAAGGAGGTCACCTCGAAAGATTAACCATTACCATTGATGTCCACAAAATGTTTATAAGAGTGCATTGGGGGCTCGAGGTCTATGTAGGCGCTCCATGTCAATGGATGAGAATTGTTTCCAACAACCACTCCTTTGGGTTGCTGAAATCTCTAACTCTCACGGTGGTTAGGAGGAAGGAAATATTAACTTACATGAACGACATGGTTGTCATAGCTCTCTTTAATCTCCTTTCTTATGTGATGTTTTGCAAATCCATGTTAAAAGAGTTTGTACCCTTTCTCATGTGTTGTCTAGTTTCCTTTTCAAACTTTTAAACAATGCTGTGGTAGGTACAATATAGAGTATGAAGATGATAAATTATTTTGACATAGCAATTTAGACAATTTAAAATCTTTAGATATATTTTAACAAATATATATATATATATATAATCAAGTTATAAAAATGAAATCAATTGTGAACTTGATATTTCAACTTACACAAATCTATATTAACTTATACTTTATCATTAAAACCAAAAGTTTCCAAGTTCTTACACTGATATGAATCTACACAAAACATTAAAATCCTATCATGTTCTTAAGAAAAAAAGTGTATTTGGTGCAATGGAAATTGGTAGTGCCGCCGTTAAATCCTCATCACTCATGATGCGAGATTAAACAATTCAATTTCATTTCATGTTAAATATAAACTGTAATTGTAATTGATGCAGTCGTAGATGCTCATCAGTCATGCTCGGAGTGTTGCAATTTTAGGGTTTTCAACGGCATATTGGTTCTTGTGTTTTTTTGTCAAATGGCCTCTCTGGCTTAGCAATTAAGACAATGCAATAATTCCTGTACATTTCTTGTTCTAATGTTTTCAAGATTGAAACAATGTGGAGATCTGGAATTCTTTCTAGAGAACGAACTAGTCTTGCGCCCACATAGAAAGAGATGGCGGTGCCTTAGGATGATGTCAATTTTCTCACAAAATAGTCCCAAAATTCTGACCCCTTTCTTGCTTAAAGACATGGGCTCACATTTGAATTACTAGATATCTACAAGTTGGGAAATCAAACTGTGACACATTTATATCAGTCCAATCCATTTTTAAAGAAATAGACAATAGAGGGAGCCCCTATACGCCAACTCTCCAACACTATATAAGAGATAATCCAAACATAAAATATATCCAAACATTTATTTTGAAAATTCTGCAATTCAATAGAATATTGAATTCAAATAGAAATTAAAATCAGATTAGAATGCTTGTAGTGATGTAACGATGTTATAAAGAAATAATATACTTACGTGTCACTTCAATGATGGAATGTGACCTTTTCTAGGGTGGATGGGCCTATTACTACTATATCCACTTTTCCCTGGCCTTGATGACTTGATCAATAAAAGGAGTATTAGCAAATTATTTATTAGACATATTTTGTTGCTTACACAAACATGTAATGAATTTATGTGGAACATTCTTTCGCAAAAGACGAGCTTTACGAAATTGATATCTTGGATGAACAAAGATGTATTTTTTATTTTCAATTATATTCTATTGCGCAGATATAATGTGTCATCCATCCAATATATAGAAATTCATTGTATCTAGTTCAATTTCATTTTCTCTAAGTAGAGTAATAGATTCCTTTGTCTCTCAGTTGAAAGGCATTGAAATTGTCTCTCAAAGAGTCGTAGTGAAATTTGTGACAAATGAAAGAACCATCATGGCCACAACATCCTCATTCACTCTCTGAAATTGCAAATTAGGAGGTGAAAGAATACATCTTTTGACATCAATTAAAAAAAATTATTAAAAAGGAAATATTGTATTTTGAATTGTTGGTTGCTTTGTTTCCTCTCAAAAATTTTGCTAGCTTTCTCCATAATCACCTTTGAAGGGCCTACTTTAAAAGGCCTAAATGATGATTTAGTTACATCGTTTTTCAATTCATATATGTTATATCTTCTAAGGTAGTAAATATTATTTTCATCGTAAATATTTATCAACTTTTTGTTAAAAATCATGTAATGGAGATCCAAAGATGTCTTCTTCTTAGTAAATATTCTTCTAAATACCAATAAAATTCAATTTTTCAAGTGAGTAGTCGTATTTGATCCAACTTTATTTGATGGATCGTAAAATTGCAATACCGATCCATGGTTTGTGCAAGAAACCTCATCGTTGATGTCAAATTGTTTCATTAACTTAATAAAAAACTTAGAAACTAAAAGATCCATTTGTATTTAAGAGTAGTATTCTCCTTCAACAACCTCTACCTAGACATGCACCATGTTTTCTTGAAAGACATATGTAGACATGACGATGCCAATCCTTCTTTGTTGGTCTTCAACAAATACATAGAGGTACAAATCTAGATATAGATTATTGGTTTCTTCCATCTCCACAAACCAATCAGTATCGCTAAGTCCTATGTTGTGCTTAGGATGTATTTCAAGGAATATGATTTATTTGAATTGGTTGAGAGTTACTAAAATGGCCATTGTAAGTTGTTGAAAAAGGTTGACACCAAATTATGAAATAGGAAAACAATTCTGCTAGTTTGGATTTTTGGACAGCTCATCGTAACTCCATCTCAGTCGTAGATAGATTTGTTGGTCAACATGGGGATGTGTTTCTGGAAAAGAAGGATCTGTTTTCATGAGAGACAAACAAGAGCTCCACTCATCTACTGTTCTTTTGTTGGACATTGTTGCAGGCACTACGATTATGGCCAAAGGAAAAACTTTACACTCATCTACGATATTTTTGGCACAGTCCTTCAATTCCTCTAGAACATGGCTTCCTTTAAAATATATTCTCTCAAACAAGCCCAATATCATCAGCCTAGATAAGGATGGGGAGGAGTAACGGATTACCCAGGCCAAGGTGACCTCTTCCACCCCGCAAGCTTTGAGATAGCCAAGTTCTTTCTTTGTTTTCTTATATGCTCTAATATATGTATGAAGTATTTTAAGTTAAAAGTTACAAGATGTATGTTTCTCTTGTTATACTACATCTTATTGAATTTTGAACCCATAGGCTATAATCATGGAGATTGATGGCTCAAAACTCTAGCTGGTTGGATACTATTGATATGGTTAGATTCTGATATATATGTTGCATGCTAATGATCTCAATTGCAACTTCCTAAATGGCAGAGCTAACTGAAAACATCATTTTGTAATTTTGTGTATATTAATAGAAATTATTAATCCTCTCTTATCTATAGAAAAAAACAATTGAAACAATGAGTAGAATTTAACATTAAAAATAAAAATAATGACTAATATAATTCAATGCTAATTATATAATTTAATACTTATAATTTTAGGTCAGGAGCAGCAGGGAAAGGCGGGCAGTTATACTTAATTTTAATGGACAACAAGAAATTATATTTGCATAAGGTCTAGCAGTGATGATGAACAATAATGTAGCATTATTGACATTGTATCAAAGATATGACAATATTGGAGAACACAGAAGTGAAAATGATCTCAATTTCTAGAGACTCCTCTATTATTGGGCATGCTAGGAAAGAAAAATTTGATATGTCTTCACCCCTAGCAAGGTATATATCTCACATTAGAGACCTACTAGTTTGCTTTGAGCATATTGACTTTTATCATATCCTTTGACATTATAACACTAAATTTGGTGAGATGGACAATAAGGCAATGAACTTAGAAAAAAGATTGTTGGAACAAAATAGCAATGGCCCAACCCTTAGCTATATACCTTGATTTTAGTGCATCATACCATGGGTCACTGCGGATAAATTAGGGGCAATTGTGTTAACACCTCCCATATGCCTCATACACCTTTCATACTCGCATTCAACCATTTGCATAGGGATATTTATGGTGGAGGTGATGGATTGCAATGGTGATGGTTGGATGATTTGTACTACCCCAGTTTAGAAAATTAATTGTCTACTATGTTAAGCGTGTTTGTGAGAGCCTAATGGTTTGAGGGAAGAAAATAGAAGTATGCTTAAGAAAGGATCGTGGGGCAATATAGTGCAAAGCTATGGACTATGCATTCAAGAGTCTCAAGTTCTTATATATATTGCATTCTTATATATATTGTGAATGCAACATGTCACCTGCAAGATGGTGGGGAGGATAACAACATTCCTCCCAAACACTCCAGCTATATCCAAATGATTAGGTTCACTAGTTAATATTATTTAATTTGATGTAATAACATTTTAAGTTAGCCATTTAATATTATCCAACATGACATAAAAATGAAGTATAAAAAAATTTATTCTAGATTCATCTTAACCTATAATTTATCAATTGTAGAGAGAAATTAAATCTTCATGGTACAAAGCTTCTCTCTTATACCTTTAAAAAGGATTTTCTATAAAATGGTTTAAGTGTATTGGACTTAATAGATCCCAAGTTAAATATATGAATGACTAGAATATTAAATTTTGTAAATGTGTAATTAAAATTGTCATGTAAAAATGCATTTTATGAAAGTAAATATCATCTTCTTTGTTATAAAATAATATAATATAATTATTTAAATAAATATTATTATAAAAATAATATTTGTTATAAAACATCTAATGATATGTAATTTCAATGAATTATATCTCTTTACAAGTGTAAGAGTTTACTTTTTACAAATTTGAATTTAAATAAAGAAAAAAAATTAAGTAACACATGCTAAGAGAAAACTATACAAACTTTAAATGTAATTTGAAATCTCATATATTTATTTACAATCTTACAATTATGAGAAAATTATATAAAAGTAAATGCTATGAAAAAAGCTAAGAGAAAACTGTACAAACTTTAAATGTAATTTTAAATCTCATATATCTATTTACAATCTTACATTTATGAAAAATTTATATAACCCATGCTATGAAAGAAGTTAAGAAAAAACTATACAAACTTTAAATATAATTTGAAATTTCCTATATTTATTTATACAATAATACATTTATGAAAAAATTATATAACACATGTTATAAAAAAATTATTCAAAATTTCAATGCAATTTGAAATCTCATATATTTATTTACAATATTACATTTATGATTACACTTTAATCATAAATATTCTTACATATTTTTATTTTTGATCTTATTCCTTAGAGTAATCATTATACTCAAGCTCATCATTATACTTATATTTTGTGGCAAATAATTTGAGAAGATGTATTTTCATGTTATCATCTTCCCAAATTATATTTTTCCACCATCTTTCACTACCATATAATTTTATTAGATTGGGTAACTTCTCTATTCCCATGGGCAGTTTTCTTAATGCTGGACATTTTAAAATCTTCAAAACAGTGAGTCTAGAAAGTATTCCTTCTTTAATGATGCCTCCTTCAGATGACCCCACCAAACTTTGTAGCTTCCTCATATCACTTAAAATCAGCATCTCTAGCATTGGAAATCCACCTGGATTTCCAAAACTCCCCATCAGCAAACTCTTCACCTCATTACAGTCGTATAATTTTAAAATTTTCAAATTTGGTAACTTCTCCAACGAAGGAAGATTGCCTAGTTCGGGACAACGCCGCAAATCTAATCTCTCAAGTTGTTGAAAGTCGCATATCCAATTTGGCAAATTTACCCATCTATAGTCACATAATCTGAAGCTCTGCAACCTCTTCATGAACTGTATCTCCGTGGAAAGATTACTGGAAAGATCATTATTCGAGCCATAAGATAATACTAAATGCTCCATTTGTGACCACGTTCCCATTACTAAAGAACCAATATTCACATCTAGTCTTCTAAATGAAGTGACTTGAGATGTCTCGGGCGGCAATACTAATTTGGGGCATTCCCATAAATCCATATATTGGAGTTGTTTAAGCTTTCCTATGCTACGTGGCAATGATACCAAGCTCCGACACCAACTTAAATTAAGATATTGGAGTTGTGTAAGCTTTCCTATGTCTTCAGGCAATTTCTTGATGGCAGTGCCCCTCAAATTGAGAAACTCGAGTAATGAAAGTTGTGTTAGAGATGTTGGCACTGACTCTATACCCGTGTTGGAGAGATTTAGAACCCTTAAAGAGGTGAGGTTCATCATAAAGCTTTCCGGAATAGTAGGAAATAATTGATTGTTGGATAAGATTAAACTCACCAGGTTTGGACATGGCAAATCTTCAGGCACAGATTCAATTTCATTACCGAAGAGTGATATTCTTTTGCAATCGGGCTGTGTCTGACTGCGTGGGAAATCTTTGAGCTGTTGACCTGCACGGCATAAATAATTGTCCTCCTTCTCCCCAATGTAGATTGCCATGTCCCTAATCACATCATGCATTGCTATTCTCCTTCCTTTCCAGACATTCACAGGTTTGTTGACAATAATGGCGTTGCTCTGCTTTTCGAAATTGACATTCTGAAACAAACCATGATCTATAAGAATCTTGACATACCTGTACCCGAGGTGCAGATCCTTTGAATAGGTTGCCTCTTTGCTCTTCACAAATCCTTCGGCAATCCACATGAGCACCAACTGCTCCACATCAATTTGGTGATCCTCTGGAAACAGAGCACAGTAAAGAAAACAATTCTGCAAGTTATGTGTGGACAAGTCATCGTAACTCCATCTCAATTTCCGATAGAGTTCTTTGTCAACACGGGGATGTGTTTCTGGAAAAGCAGGATCTGCATTTTTCATGAGAGAGAAACAACAGCTCCAGTCATCTACTGTACTTTTGCTGGACATCGCTGCGGCCACTACGGTTATGGCCAAAGGCAAACCTTCACACTCGTCTGCGATATTTCTGGCACAGTCCTTCAATTCGTCTGGAACATGGCTGCCTTTGAAAGCTATTCTCTGAAACAATGCCCAGCCTTCATTCCTGGACAAGGATTCCACTTTTATGGACACTTTTCCCTCTTCTAATGCCAGATCTCTGCTGCGTGTAGAGAAGAGCACTTTGCTACCTTTATAAGTACTCACAAATGCCACACCTAATTCTTGGAAATCCAGTGCAGTCCACATGTCATCCAGTATCAACAGAAATTTCTTTTTCTTTAGAGTTGCAGACAACTTTATTTTCCGGTTTTCAATATCAGAAGTTCTGGAGAGATCTAAATTGATTGCCTCGGCAATACAACGTTGCAGCTCTGAAATTTTGTAGTCTTGAGAAACCGTGACCCAAATGACAATTTCAAAGGCATCTCTCACCTTGTAGAAGTTGTACACTAATTTGAGCAAAGTTGTCTTCCCAACACCGGCCATTCCAAAGACGGCAATTATGGGAAATTGTGGAGCTTCAATCAACGTCTGCAGCTGCGTCTTGGCAGATTGAATGTCCATTCCTACAATGCCCCACTCTGGCAGGGGTTGAAGTAACTCCTTTGCCGGCGGTGGAGCTGAGAATGAGGCAACTTGCTGAGCATTAGCGAATATTGAAAGGAGAGTTAGAAGTTCTAGACGGAGGTGCTCAAACCTTGAGCTCCACTCTCTGATCTGTGTGGAAATTATGGGCTTCCAGAAGATCCAACCCAGACGGCCTTTTTGCAGCTGGGACCTCTCGATGAGCCTTTTCGCCTTTGCAATCTCATTACGCGTGCTCTCCAAGCAGTGTCCGATGGAGTCGGGTGGCGTTCTCAGCTGATTTTGAAAGGCATTGCAAATATCTTGTAACAGAAGCTTCATCTTTTGTAACTCACCTCCGAGAACCCTACGGTTTCGATCCAGGTGAATAACATCATCTATTTGTGCAACGAGTGGAGCAACAATAAGGTTGTTAAAGGCGTTGGCTGCAACTGAGGTTCCAATCTGGACCTCCATGGCGTTGATCGAGGCAGAATATATTGAAATATGAAGAAGGCAATGTATTGGGAGATTGAAGCAGAGAATATATTGATTCCGAAGGGTTCAATATAATGGGAGATTGAAGCAGAGACTATATTGAATCTGAAAACAGTTGGCTAAGAGTACCTGTGAGCGAGAGGTAAATACAAGCAAGATGGACTGGAAATGGAAATAGAGAGCGAGAGGGATAAATATTGGCGTCCGGGGAATCGATGGGTGGTCGTGTTTTGTGTTTAGTTGTGGCCTTTGGCATCTTGAAGTTTGGAATAAAGAAAAAACTAAAGTTGGAAGCTTGCAATCATGAAAGTGGCATTCCGTGAAAGAATTGGAATAAAGAAAAAGCTAAAGTTGGAAGCTTGCAATGATGAAAGTGGCATTCCGTGAAAGAATAAAATTTGATAAAATCTTGTGGAGGGAATGGGAAACTTCTGCATGTGTGGGGGTGAAGTGTTTTATAAATAAAAATGATTTATATATAAAGTTGTACTATAATATTTGCATTGTAATATATCTATTAAAATAAAGTTTATTCTACAGCCACGTAAAGCGAAACAACGACAATACGAACAAAATCGATTGTTTAAACAACGACAGGAACAAAATCGATAGTTTAAATAACACGTTATACCTTTTAAATCCAGCTAGTGCAAAGTATATTGGTTTAAAAAATAAAGTGGGTTTTTAATTAAAAACTTATTGCATTTATTAACTATTAAATAAATATTGATTCAGTTGTTTAATTTCTATTACAATGTGTTTATTATTATGCGCAAGAAAAATGAACTATGAAATTAGGATTGTTCAAATAGAGAAGGAAAAATTAGGATTGTTCAAATAGAGAAGGAAAGTATTTGACAAGGAATAAAGAAATTTAACCAAAAAAAATGAAAGATAGTCGGAAAAATAAAGAAAATAAAATTTATTTTATTTTTTATATTAAACGTTAATTTTTTTTTCAAATTATCTAATTGAATATATAAATCAATTTTTAATTTAAAATTTTTTTATTTTAAAAAAAATTATTAAACATAATTATAAACATCACATAAATGTAAAATCACTTCAAATTCAAAATTTCTTATTAAACACTTCTTTTTATCAGGTTTTATACATTTTTTTCATAAAATTTTACTTAGCATAATAAAATCTCATACCCTAAAATCTGATAATCATATTGCTTACTACTTGAAATCTATAATCACCCTTAACATAAAATTCTTTACTGAATAATGAAACATTGATTATTATAATATAAAATGATATGTTGTTTCTATTAATCATTTATTAAAATATTGTTTGTTTATTCAAAATTTTAGTAAATACTATTTGCCTCTTAATTCAGGTTGACACAAAGATGTCAAGTTTTTGGAAATTATTGGGAATTGTGTAATGATAATATTAAAATAACATCACATCTAAATCTTCTAAATTTAAGATGTATGACCAAATAATTTGTTATTTTTGTGAACGAAGAGAGTTGAAGATGAAACTCACTTTCTCTTATAATGTTCTATATATACCAACATTAAACCAGAGTTTCAAATATTTGTTACAAGAATGGCCTTCTTAAACTTTTAACTCATCACAACTATGTTGATGTAGGATTGCTTCTTTTAAATATGTTCAAGTAAAAATAAAATTCTAAAGAAAAATTAAGTTATTCCTTACATTTTTTAAGATCCAATAAAACCAAAGTTACTTTTAGTGGGCATTAATAACCACTACCACCATCATATATATTATTTTCAACTTCCCAAATTTATTTATTTTTGTTTCAATATTAACAGATGGGGTTTGTTTTATAAGAAGGCTATGGAAAACAAAATAGTCTCAAATTTATCCAAAATTGCTCTTCTCAAATGAAGTAGCATATACAATACAACATACAACATTCTAGTATTTTATGGTGTGAGGCCTTTCTACAATATTTAAAACTATAATGCTAAATAAAGTGTCCAAGTAACCATAAACAAATCATCACACTCCATACCATCAACCTATTAGAATTTTAATTGCTTTTCTAATGTTATAGATTCACGATGTATTGTTTCTTCTTCTGCAATTTTATCTTTCATTGAATTAGTGGATAAAGTTGGATGACCTACAATAGATTATACTTCTTTGGAAAATTCCAAGATGATACTATAATGTGTAACACCCAGGTTTTGACCTCGTTTGCATTAAATGTATATGATGTATATATTGTAATTAATCATGGTGTGAAATTAAAGGAAAAAGCTCCGCCATGGATTATTGTTTTATGTTTTGGCGATTAAAATCGTGACGAGGGTATTTTGTGCTAGCCAAGCACATTATAATTATGGGCACTATGTACATATGCAAAATTAATTAAAACCCTACAACCAGCTATGTCAATGCAACATTAAAAGAGAAGGGGCATGATTTTCCTATGGATAAGGGGGGGATGTTCAACCCTTCGGGCCAATGGGGAAAATCCAAATGTCAGCAAAAGAACCCAAGAGAGTGGTCAACCACTTCCCTTGTCTTATTCACCAACTGAATTAATTCCCCATGAGATTGGTTGGGGCAGTTATTGCCTTGAGGGACGTATGCATGGGCAGCCGTCAGTGATTAGCAGGACTGTAAGTCCTTTGAACACACGCATGCCTAGAGAGGTAGATCACATTCAGTTCCTCACGTGGGTAGAGAGAACCTCATTCCACTCTCACGCAGTTGTTTGTCTTCCTCACGCAGGAGAAAGCTTGGCCTCAGGCACTCGCGTTTTGTTTTTCCCTTCACGATTTGGTCTGGTGTGTGATTTTCCTTCACGTTGGGCCCGTTCTCATCATTCTACGCAAGTTGGGAAATCATGTTGTTTTCTCCCCGAAATTTGGGATGCTGTGAGTCGTTTTGGCCACGTTAGGGCCATAAACGACTCCAAAAAATGACTGTCATAGTCTGAGCTGTTTTAACCAATTTCCATACCCGAATTCGTCTCTCTGTGTGTCTTCCTTCAATTCCAGAGCTGTTAATTGCTATGTGCATACTGTTGTTGGTCTTTGGACTGTTTTGGAGTGGAAATGGGGTTTGAGCTTGCTTGACAAACCTAGTGTGTGCAGGAGCCTCACAGACAGAGCTAGAGGGATAACTTTCTTCTCTGCACCCCCTGAATAGCACTGGAAGGGAAGGCTTGGCCCGAGGGACTGCATAGCATAGAAGGGGATGCTTCCTTATGTTGGGTGTGTGTGGATGTCTTAGAAGTCAGCCTAGTTCTGGTGCAGGTGTCCATAACTCTTCAATGAGCTCACTAGCTTAGCAGCCAACCTTTTCAACTCTCTGTTAGCTTGATAAACCCAACTATGTTGGCTTGGCTGAGTTGTGTATCCTTGGCTATGTGTGAACCTGATAACTCGGGGGTGGCAGCGTTGCTGAGAAATTGATGAGCACACTGGCCTATGGTTGGGTGGAACGTTGTAGTGATGTAGCTGGTTGGGAGACAAGCTTCTGTTAAAGATAAGTATCTTCTTGTGCTAAAATGTGTGAATGATATGTATTTTCTTCCGTTGTATGTTAAGTAGTCATACATATGTGTATGTATTCTGATGATTTGCTTCTATGTATGTTTTTATTCCACTGCATTATACATTTTATATCATGTTCATGGGGCTAGATTTCCCGAGTTAGTTGCTGTCAGTCGCATCCTCTCCACCGGGCTGAGGGGCGGGGACATGGCATAATGCATCTCCAAGTCATTAGCAAGCTTCTCATACTTAAAATTCAACTCTTTCAAAGTTGCATCAATCCCCTTCTGCTTGTTTTCTTACTTCTCCATATGAATACTTAAGTATTAAATTGCTTGCATCATCCCCTCTCATTGGCTATTCATATTCCTTAGGATTTTTCACCTAAGCAATGTCTTTTCCTCCACTCTACCTAGAACTGGAAGTTTGTGCCATGATATAAAGCAGTACAGGAGATCTCATTATAAGTCACACACTTAAGCCTATCAAATATCCATATGTCATCCAAACACCATTTATTGAGAACCTTAAACCTTTCAAATTGCCTAAAATATTATATTGATTCTAGTTCAAACTAAAAAAACATACACCAGACCAAAACAAATGGCACCTCAAGAAGAACACATACCATACCTAGATGTCACCCTTGGAACCATTAGACCACGCTAGCAGAGGATTCTTAGATGTTAAAATATCAAACTCACTCCTATCACTTCATAAATTACAAGACAAAAATCCAACCTCTTTTAGAGAGCCTACACAAAGGGGATTTTAATTTTTCCATGATGTGGATGGTAAAACAAAGAAATGAGAACCAAAAAGAACAAGAGATATTAAGTTATCCCTCGAGGGGGGGGGGGGTTAATTATGAATAGACCTTCATGTGAATCTATGTTATGATTATGCTAAGTGGTTAATCCATTTTTAATTTGATATTAATGTGGTCAATGTGGTTTAATATATTAATGATGCACATCTTAATCCATCTAGGGGATCTAGATCCTATCAAGGGTGTCCACATTGTTAACTGGGACCCTCTTATCCAAGTATATGGCCTTTTTTGCCTTACGATCAACCAATCCATTGTTGGCACCAAATTAGAGATTGGTTTCTTGCGCAACAGGAAACAAAGGGCATCGTTGTAGTCTAGTGTGTTGGCATTTTCAATCCACCAAAGGATAAGATCTCGCCCAAAGCATAGGAAAAACCTATGTAAAGACCTATGTGAGATAAGGAGGGTTAAATACAAGGATACACCTATGTTGAGGGTTCATGTTCTTCATACTACAACAATTATTATCTTCGTATAATCACAATAGATTTCCATTAATCATATTATGATATACGCAATATAAATATGATATATCCATTAGACAGTGAACATAATACGACCATTCATACACTGAAAAATTAGGGAGGGACAAAATTCCTTCATTTATTTTACAAACAAACTTTTGTTACATTTTGGATCTATGGCTTTGTGGCATTAAATCATTATCCCTCGAATGACCCACCGTGGTAGTACATAGAACACAAAACCCATAGCCCATTTACATTTCCCAAAACCCCAATAGATAAGACTAAGATTCATTGTTTTTCAGCTACGGCTCAGTCTTCGATCTAGTCCTCTTCTTCGATGCTTCTCTCTTTTTCTTCTTTCCCTCTTCTTCCACTTCTACTTCTTTTCCTTCTCCATTTGCCTCAACTTCTTTTCCTTCTCCATTTGCCTCAATATTATTTAAATAATCATAGGGGAGGACCCAAAATCGTTGTGTCCCTTAAGGGATTCTGTGAATTCTACTTCTTTACCCTATTCCATATTCCACCATTAAGGGCCTTTTGAAAAATGAAGGAGCTAATAGGACCCGACCACAAGTGTTGACTCACCCTTGAGTCAACTCGGGAGCATTCCTAGAGCCTATGCATCATCTATTGTAGGATATTCAAACTGAAAGATCCAACTCTGTGCCGAACAAAATTAATACAAATCATCTTGGTTGAAAATATATATATTTGTAGAAAAAAATTCCTTATACAAGAAATAAGAGTAATTCCTTCAAGAAAGGTTATGCGGTTCCTGGTTGTGTTGTTATAGGGAGCGAAGTGGACTAGTTCCACTTGGTCTTCAAATAATGCATCTCTAACAATACCTTTTGTAGCATCATCATGGTAAAAAAACTAGTGATTGCTACTTCAACAAAAGACCATACTCCTTGAGAAAGCACATAAATCTGCCATAACAATGAGGAGACTAAGAAAGTGAGAAACATCATGAACACTAGTTGTGGTTTGTATGCTAGCGCTTCCTGGATCTCTCGATGTAAAGGCCATGATCTCACAACTTTATTCATCAAATTATTCTTCTAGAAAAGAAAGGATATGTTGTGGTTTGGAATGATCAAGCAATTAGATGGAGGGGTATCATTGTAGGATTTGTCATGCAATAGGAGATCAAGAAGAAGGTGGGACAAGGGAAGTATTGACATGGCAATTATAGGGTGGTAGAAAAGGTTGGGATGATTGAAATAATATAATGGACTAGTGGGGGAGTGTGTTCCTTTATAAATATGTGAAATGATTGCAAGGAGTCATTTTGTGTTATGAGGATTGAAAAGAGGGGTGATGAGTCAGAGATATGGTAATAGGTGGAAATCACAATTATGGTATCTACACGTGTGTGGTCTAATCATAGGATAATGGTTTGTGATACAGAACATCGGAAGAATACATGAGAGGTAGAGATAATGATGGGTTGTTGAGTGATGTTGTCATATGAATGTGAATGGGAGTCTATCAATGGTGATGTTTAGATTTTATAAATGGGAGTGTGGAGGATCGAAATGATTGATTCATTCACGACATGGATCGAGTTATGAGTTTACATGGGTGAGATTTGATACAGATGATTTGGATATAATGACTCTTTAATGATGAAAAGACAAGAGATACTGATGCAACGTGGTAATGGAGGAAGATTGTCTAAAATTAGTCGGTCCCTCAACCACAATGATGTGAACTAAATAGCAATCAACCAGATGGAATGAATGACAAGAACCGAGAAATTCAAAAATCAAAAGATTACAAACCTAAATCCTAACTAATGCACTCATGATTACAAGAGTTTCATCTTTGCGGAATTACTATGCATAAGCATAGGGATTCAGTTGTGTTCCATTCACCCAACCTAGATAGAGAATACTATCAAGTTGTGCTAACTTAAAATATCCTAAATATTTGATTTTCGCAATGATGAAAGGCCCCAACCAATGCATCTGAAGTTTTCATAGATGTTTCATTAACTTGCTATCATAGAGTTAAACTTGGTCCCCTTGGTTGAATTGTTTATGCTTGATGTGTCGTTCATGCCAGTCCTTCTGTCATTGTTTCATAACTATTGCATGATAGTTGGATAAGAAACATGATTCTTCAAGTTACATTAGTTCAGCAAGCCTCTCCTTAATTGAATCTTCTTCCATCATATTTGTTGAATGATTAATGTAATTGCCGGGAACCATGAATTTCACTGAAACTATTTCTTCTCTGCCATATACTGGTTGAAATGGAGTATGTTTATGATGTTTATTTGTAATGGTCTTGTATTCCCATAACATGGAAGGAATTCTATCATTCCAACCATCCCAATTTGTGTAACATAATTGTGTTTGTCTAGTCTCTAGAATTTTGTTGAAGGATTCTATCGTGC
Source organism: Pseudotsuga menziesii (assembly GCA_001517045.1). Taxonomy (NCBI): domain Eukaryota; kingdom Viridiplantae; phylum Streptophyta; class Pinopsida; order Pinales; family Pinaceae; genus Pseudotsuga; species Pseudotsuga menziesii. The sequence continues at coordinate 294,041 of LPNX011107901.1, forward strand.
TATTTTTTTGTGGGTGACTGACTACTTTTGTGGTGTTGTAATAAGAACTCCTTTGCTAACACCTCAATATATTTATTAAGGAAATATGTACCTTTATCACTTTTAAGGCTATCCGAACCGATTGATGATAATTTTGTAAATGAATTGAGTTGGTGTCTCTATAGAGCAATCTCGAATTGGTGTTGCTTCGACCCATCTTGTTAAATAGTTTATTGTGGTAATGATATATAGGGATTTAGAATGTTTCACAGGAAGATAGGTCCCACAAAATTAACCTCCCATTTCTCAAGTAGATATAAGGACGATACTGGTCAGAGGGAGATTTTGTCTCGTCTAGATGGTTTACCAACTCATGGGAAAATGTCACATTTTCTAGCATACTCCTTATCATCTTTGAACATTGTGGGCCACCACAGCCCTTCTTGAAGAATATCCATTCCTGTATATTTTCCTCCAACATGGCCCCATGCAAACCAGCGTGTTTCCCTAGTTTGACTATTAACTCAAAAGAAAATTCTTGAAATTGGAGTAACCATCTACAAATACGACCTTTGAGGATGGGCTTGTTCACCGAGTATTTGAGAGTTAAATGATCTGCGAAAAACTTGAAGTGTCCTCCCAACAAGTAATGGAAAAAAACTTGTAGGGATTAAATAATTGTTAATCTTCCCGTTATGTGGTTGTGTAATTGTGTTCTGCATAAGATAATTTTTTGATAGTAAAATACACCGTGTGATCCATCTCACCTTCTATGGACTAATCCAATACCGCTCAAAAAGAAATACCTGATGCATCAACATGTACATGGAACTATTTGAGCCAGTCGGGGAATGTTAAGATTGGAGTGTTGACCATTTTGTCTTTCAATATTGCAAAATATTTTTCACAGTCCGCAGTCCACTTAATAGTTGGAATTTGTAATAATGATTGAATGTATTAATTTGGAAGTTAATAATGTTCACTCTTATGTAGTAGATTTATCCCACATGTATTATCTAAAATGTTTCTCATGTTATAATTTATTATATAAAGATGTGAAATTACATTTATTCCACATGTAATATTGTGACGCACTTCCTTCTTAGCCCTTGGTATATAATAGATTAAGATAGTCTCATCAAGATAACAATGAAAGACATCTAATGATCATCTAATAGACACATTGTGTGTTATTGTGAAGATGGAGTGTGATTTGTGGGATCTCTCTATTGTAAGTTGGAGATTATTGATAAATAATAAGAAGATAACCTTCTCATGGATGTCTCCCCAATTCGGGTTTTACCGCATATATTTAGTGTTCTCATTTTCCCTTTTCTCCTTTATTTTTGTTTGATTATTTGTTGTGGTATGGGTAGGAGGATCGACTAGTAATTATTTTCATGTTATGTATTGTGATATGTAATTCACATATTCTCATATTCTAACATTAAAAGCTTCGACTTTCTTTAATAATTGTTCAAATCACTAATACAAAATGAGAGATAAGTGACAAGGTGACCATAAAATTTGGTCACCATAATTTTTCAAGCAATAAACAACCAAACTTGAGCAATTTTAAGTGAGCCAACAGAAAAACGACCAAGATAAATGACCAATTTGGTCACTGAATAAAATATACAACTATATAACAAATAACTAAACTAGAAATGATCGCACAACAATAACATTAAGAATATGAATTGGTCATTTATTTAGTCATTTTTAGTTTTTTCACTTCAACAATGAATTTGTACAATTTACTAAATTTTAACACTGCAGATATATTCAAAGACTCATTTCTAAGGGGTCTATAAATCCATTTACATTGTTGAAATTTAATAAATTGTAACATTGTATATGGATTCAGAGACACAAGTGATCATGAAATTATGTCACTCAAAGACAAATATGGAAAATTGTAATTTTGACAATGAATTTGAACAGTTTATTAAATTTTAACACTGCCTGAATACATCTGCAATGTTAGAATTTAGTAATTTTTAGGCTCCCTCATGTGTGGACATCACAATGGCACCGACAAAGGAGATAGAAGCAGTCGCCACACTAATTTATCAACCCATCATGTCCAACCAATAAGTGACCCAACATGATGATGTTGTATATATACAATTGTTGTGGAAATGATTATGCAAATACACACACACACATATGGAGTTTGGAAATTTATTATAATATGTAAAATAATAATAATAAAACACAAAATTTTAAAAATAAAATTCAAAAAACAAAACAAATTAATTAAACAAAAACAAATCTCCATTCTACCAAACCACACCACAATGCGAATTGTAATTGGACAATTGGATTTTGGCTCCAACATGAAGTGAAGGGGATTTAGGTGCTAATTTCGAAATAACCCTTCTGAACCACATCATCTATTGATATTGGTGAATAATAGAACAAAATAAATGGCACATAACACCAAAAGGAAGAGGGATCGAGAGTTGAAGTTATGTGGTTGAGTCGAGTCTTGGATATGTGTTGTCTTTCTCTCTGGGCATCATCATGTTGTGAAGTTGGTGTCATTTTGTTTGTCTCATCGTAATGGTCACATTCATATTTTGTTTGAAAAAATATCCTTATACAAGAAATAAGAGCAGTTACTTCAAGAAAGGCTATGTGGCTCTTGGTTGTGTCATTATAGGGAGCGAAGTGGACTAGTTCCACTTGGTCTTCGAAATATGCATCTCTAACAATACCTTTTGTAGCATCATCATGGTCAAAATACTGGTGATTGCTACTTCAACAAAATACCATACTCCTTGAGAAAACACATCGATCTTGCATAACGATGAGTAGACTAAGAAAGTGAGAGACATCGTGAACACTAGTTGTGGGGTGTATGCTAGCGCTTCCTGGATCTCTCCATGTTAAGGCTAGGATCTCTTGCACAACTTTATTCATCAAATTATTCTTCTGGCAAAGAGAGGATAGGTTGTGGTTTGGAATGATCAAGCAATTATATGGCGGGGTATCATTGTAGGATTTGTCGTGCAATAGGAGATGAGGAAGAACGTGGTACAAGGGAAGTATTGTCATGGAAATTATAGGGTGGTAGAAAATGTTAGGATGATTGAAATAATATAATGGACTAGTGGGGGAGTGTGTTCCTTTATAATATGTGAAATTATTGTAAGGTGTCTTTTTGTGTTATGAGGATTGAAAATAGGGGAGATGAGTCAGAGATATGGTAATAGGTGGAAATCACAAATATGGTATCTTCACGTGTGTGGTCTAATCATAGGATAATGGTTTGTGATATGGAACATCAGAAGCAGACATGAGAGTTAGAGATAATGATGTGTTGTTGAGTGATGTTGTCATAGGGATGTGAATGGGAGTTGATCAATGGTGATGCTTAGATTTTGTAAAGGCGAGGTTTGAGGATCGAAATGATTGCTTCATTCACGACAAGGATCGGATTGTGAGTTTACATGGGAAATATTTGGCACAGTTGATTTGGATATAATGACTCTTTAATGATGAAAAGATGAGAGAGATTGATGCAACGTGGTAGTGGAGGAAGTCTGTCTAAAATTAGTCGGTCACTCGACCACAATGATGTGAACTAACTAGCACTCAACTGGATGGAAGGAATGACAAGAACTCAAAAATTCAAAAATCAAAATATTACAAACCTAACTCCTAACTAATGCACTCCTAATTACAGGAGTGACATCTTTGTGGAATTACTAAGCATAATCATAGGGATTCAGGTGTGTTCCATTCACCCAACCTGGATAGAGAATACTATCAAGTTGTGCTAACTTAACATAGCCTAAGTATTTGATTTCCACAATGATGAAAGGCCCCAACCAATGAATCTGAAGTTTTCCTAGATGTTTCATTAACTTGCTATCATAGAGTTAAACTTGGTCCCCTTGGTTGAATTCTTTATGCTTTACATGGCATTCATGTCGGGCCTTCTATAGTTGTTTCATAACTATTGCATGATAGTTGTATAAGAAACATGATTCTTCAAGTTCGATTAGTTCAACAAGCCTTTCCTTGAATGAATCTTCTTCCATCATATGTGTTGCATGATTAATGTACATGCTAGGAACGATGAATTTTGCTGAAACTATTAATTATTTTCCATATACTGATTGAGATGGAGTATGTTTGTGATGTTTATTTGTAATGTTCTTGTATGCCCATAACATGGAAGGAATTCTATCATTCCAACCATCCCAATTTGTGTAACATAATTTTGTTCATCTAGTCTCTAGAATTTTGTTGAAGCATTCTATCGTGCCATTTGTTTGTGGGCGATACTGACTACTTTTGTGGTGTTGTAATAAGAACTCCTTTGCTAACACCTCAATAGTTGTATTAAGGAAATGTGTACCCTGATCACTTGTAAGGATATACGAACCAATTGATGATAATTTTGTAAATGAATTGGGTTGTTGTCTCTGTAAAGCAATCTTGAATTGGTGTTGCTTCGGCCCATGTTGTTAAATAGTTGATTGTGGTAATGATATATAGGTATTTAGAATGTTTCATAAGTAGATTAATAGGTCACACATAATTAACCACCCATTTCTCAAGTAGATACAAGGAACATACTGGTCAGAGGGAAATTTTGTCTCATCTAGATGGTTTATCAACTCATGGGAAAATGTCACATTTTATAGCATACTCCTTATCATCTTTGAACATTGTAGGCCACCACGACCCTTCTTGAAGAATCTCCCTTCATGTATATTTTCCTCCAACATGTCCCCATGCAAACCAGCATGGAATTCCCATAATACACTTTGTCGTTTTATGATCCAATATATGTCATTGCAAAATTCCTTCAATTCCCAACTTGTAGAGTTTTCCTGCAATCAATTGATATTTGTAGATCATACAACTAAGTGGCATTTTTTAATTGTCTAGTAATCATCAACTATTTTTTTGGTTGTGAGAAACAATGTGATCTCTTCTAAATGATTTGGAATAGCTTCTATTATGAACAGCACTGCATCTGGTAGTTCATCGTTGATAGGGCCTTCAACTGTGCCTTCAACTTCACCTGCCTCTATTCATGATAAGTGATTAGGTCCATAGTTGTGTTTCCCTAGTTTGATTATTACCTCAAAAAAAAATTCCTGAAATTGGAGTAACTATCTACAAATATGACCTTTGAGGATGGGCTTGTTCACCGGGTATTTGAGAGTTAAATGATCCGCAAAAAAATTGAAGTGTCCTCCCAACAAGTAATGGAAAAAATTTTGTAGGGAGTAAATCATTGTTAATCCTTCCCATACCATGGTTGTGTAATTGTGTTCTGCATAAAATAATTTTTTGCTAGTGAAATACACCATTTGATTGTTAAAATTATGGTAGGTTTTGCGATCATATGGAAACAGATCAAATTGGGATATGGTTGTCATTGATGGAAACACATAGTTCCAAGCATATGATCCAGATAAGCAAAGGACTCAGAAGAATCCATGGCTTGTACACCTTGGTAAATCCACAAAGTTTGAAAGAAATCTGATGAATAGATCTGACGGTCAAGAGTGAACCCACAAAGAAATCAATGGTTCAGAAGAAAAGCGAAAGGCAGAAAGCGAAAGGTGGAATGCGGAAGATGAGAAATCAAAGTCTAAAATTATATGGGTTTCCGCAACCTGGATTCCTCCAGCAAAATGCAGAAGGCAGAAAGCGGAAGGAGGAATGCGGAAGATGAGAAATCAAAGTAAAATTATATGGGTTTCTGCAACTCGGAGTCCGCCAGAGGAATACGAAAGGCGAAAAGCGAAAGGAGGAATGCGGAATATGAGAAACCAAAGTCTAAAATAATATGGGCTTCCGCAACCCGGTGTCTACCAGCGGAATGTGAAAGGTAGAAATAGGAAGTCGAAAGGCGAAAAGAGGAAATTGTGGAAGTTTTTTAAACAAATTTTGAAAACCCGAGATATGGATTCCGCATCTGATCTAAGATGGATGATTGGGAAATTAAGCACAAGAAATCGATGGCACCAAAGGAGTTCGCAGAAAAGGATGCGCAAAAGAAGGTGTTTGTTAAGTCCTATTTCAAATCAACTGTCAGTAAAAAGGCCGCATGAAATCAACATTGCAGAAGAAGTTATGTGGAAAGAATCCTACAAAACTAGAACTGGGGAAACTCTGATTTGCCAGAAAAAGAAAAATTGTGAAGATGCGTTGCAGAAACTTATGATTACACATCGATTGGACTCCTTGTCTTTCATAAGGCATCAAATGGTTTTGATTAGTTATGCAGATGAACAGTCAAGCATGCGAATAGGTGAAGGGTTTAAATATTGATAAGTAGAAGAGGATGCGTGCAAAGAGAAGTTGGTGTGCTCTCTGCAAGAAGAGAGCTAGTGCATGGATTGTCATCGAAAGGGGGATTACAGAATGAAAGAGGACTCTGAGTTCTTTCAAGAATATCCAGAATAGAAACAATGAGGGGAACCAAGGTGCATAAGCAAATCCAGAATTAGATCAGAATAGAGTTGGTATGCATTGTTATATATCTTTTTCTACATATTGTAATGAACATGTTTAAATCTAAGGAACAAAGGTGGTAGGGTGGTGCTAGGAAAAACATGTTGTCTTCTCTGTACAAGTTGGAGCCTGTACAAGTGAAAGTTGGTGCTTCCACCCAGTTGTAGTTGGAGAATGTTATTTTAGTGGGTGCTAGAAAAACATGAGGGTTGGTGCTCTCCATAAGAAGGAATTTGTAAAACAAAGGTTGCAGCCTCATTTGAGTAGCTGCTCAAATAAAGATGAACTTTGTATGTATCTATCATGTGTGTGTGATTGATGATCATCATTCCTTCTGTTATACTTGTTGCATTATCATAACTGTAAAACTAGAATCAATAATAATGTTTTAAATATTGAAAATGGTTTAAGATTTAGAAATAACTGATTCACCCCCCCCCTCTCAGTTATTTGAATAATTTCAACAATTGGTATCAGAGCGGGTTCCTTTTATTTAAATGTAGATCTGTAAGCTTAAACATGAAAAGTTATGAAGGGACTTCATCCAATAAGGTTCCTTTATTTGATGGAACAAATTTTCCCTTTTGGAAGGTTAGAATGAGAACCTATATAATGTCCTTAGGTGTTGATGTTTGAGATGTAGTAGAGACTGGCTATGTGAAGCAAGTCGTGCTAGCCTCCAGAGATGATAAGTTGGAATTTAGTTTTAATGCAAAGGCAATGAACACAATCCTGAGTGGTCTTGCAGAGGATGAGTTTGTTAAGGTGATGCATCTTGAATCTGTGAAAGAGATGTGGGATAAACTTGTAAGCAATTATGAAGGAGATGAGAAAGTAAAGGATGCCAAACTACATACATATAGACTAAAATTTGAATAGTTAAAGATGAATGAAGATGAAATTGTTAGAAAATATTTCGTAAGAATAGAAGAGACTGTGAATGCTATGAAGGGTCTTGGTGAAAATATTGATGAAGCATCCTTAGTTCAGAAAATTTAAGATCTTTTCCTGAAAGATTTAATCCCAAAGTCTCTGCAATAGAAGAATTAAGTGATTTTAAAACTCTGTCTATTGACCAAATCATAGGTACTTTGATAGCCTATGAAATGAGGATTGGTAAAGATAAATTCACCACTAGAGAAGAATCCTTGAAAGCAGATAAGAAAATTGATTCTGAAATGGATGTGACTGAGGCAAAATTTGTAGGGAGGATGAAGAAATGATCAGGTAAATACAAACGCAAGATGCCCTTTAAATTTTTTTAACTGTGGTAAAATAATCCATTTTTCATCTAAATGTCCCCACAAACAAAAGAGGTAGACTTCTGATGATGAAGAAAACTATACATTCAATAAATACAATAAAGAGGCTAAATATAAAAATAAAATATTGTATGTAAATGATGTTAATTCTTCAAAAGAGACAGACGGTGATTCATCTTGTGAAGATGAAGTGAATAACTTTATGCTTATGGCCATAGAAGATTTTGGAAATGAATATACACGAAGTGACCCGAATGATGAAGAAGCTATGGTCGATATGGAAGGTGAACTAATCCGTGCTCTGGAGGAGATTGATAGACTCAGACTAAAGAAGAGGAAACAAAAAAATTATTGATGCAGTATGAAAAGAATGGTAAAGAACCAAGTGAAGGTATTTCCTTGTTAAAATTGGAAATAGAATAGGAAAATAAAATAGAATATATTCTAAAACAACAATTAACATAAGGGAAAAAGAGATGTGACTCTTTGGAAGAAGTAGTGACAAATAGGAAAGAATTGGAGAAATTTGGAGCTATGTATCACCAAAATCTGTCAAGTATTAAAGCTTTAGAAGAACTGAACAACATTCTCAGTAAGCAAAGGTCCCCATGGTTAAAAATAGGTCTTGGCTATGAAGAAGGTTCAAGCAACAAAAGTCAGAATGCGAACATACTGTGAAAACAAAAGGAAATGAAACAAGTACCAGAATAAAAAATTCAGATCATAATTATTGACCAAGGATTGCTTGGAAATAAAGTCAACAAAAGGGAAGACCACCAAGATTCAGGTACCAAAATTTTTGCATGGTTACTGTTATTGTTGTTTTAATTTTGGCCACAAAGCTGCAAACTATGCATTTAATTTTAGAAATATGCAATCAAAGAATAGTCAACTGCTGCAACATAGAACAAGACAGACAGCAAGCAAACAAGAACAACATACAACTCAGTTTGCAACTAAAGGAATAACTCATGATAGATATAACAACTCTTTTGATATGTTGTACAGTGAGCCAGAATTTTATGTTTGTCATAATTTTGGACACAAGGCTTCAAACTGTCATCTGAACGATTACAAAATAGACCCAAGAGTGAATTACTCTGTTGAAAGTGATAAAGTTTGGAAGAAGAAAGAAAATAACAAATGTGGCTTAGCGCTTTCCGTTCAAAGGAAAAAATGCCCCTGGTATATTGACAGTGGATGTTCCAAACACATGACTGGTGATAAGAGTAAGTTTATGTCTCTAAGTGAAAATAAATCCGGAAATGTAACCTTGGGAAATGATGCTCCATGGAAAAGCAAAGGAAAATGAATGGTAAAGTTGATTAATGGAAAAGGGAAAGCCCAAGATGTGTTGTTTGTAGATGGAATAAAACATAATCTTCTTAGTGTCAGTCAGGTTTGTGACAGAGGATGTGAAGTTGTTTTCACTTCTAAATATTACAAGATAAAATATGTACCCTTAGGACAATTGGTTGCAAAAGGCATGAGAACTAAAAACAATGTCTATGACTTGAAAGAAGGAAAAGAAGAATGTCATCTAAGCAAGTATGATGAAAGATGGCTTTGGCATAGGAGACTTGGGCATTTAAATTTTGATCATATAATCAAGCTTGTGAACAATGGGGCATTAAAAGATCTTCCAAAAATATCAAATCAATATGACTATGTTTGTAAACCTTGTCAAATGGGAAAATTGAGTCACACAGTTTAAATCCAAGAACTTCACATCAACAGACAAACCACTTCAGTTAGTACATATGGATTTGTGTGGACCATCAAGAAAGGAAGGAAAAAGAAGAGAAAGATATTTTGTGTTAGTCATTGATGATTATTCTAGACTTATATGGGTTTCTTTTCTGAAAGAAAAATCTGAAGCGTTTGAAAAGCTCAAAATTTTTAAGGCTCTAACTGAGAATCAAATAGGAAAGAGACCGAAGGCAACAAGATATGATAGAGGAGGAGAGTTCAGTTCAGGAGAATTCAAAGAGTTTTTTTATTAAGATGGAATTAAAAGAGAATACATTATTCCAGGGACTCCACAATAGAATGGAGTAGTTGAGAGACAGAATAGGTCAGTACAACATATGGCAAGATCAATGATGAATGAAAGGAATATTTCTCAGACATACTGGGTAGAGGCAATTCACATAGGTGTACATATTCTTAACAAAGCTCACTTAAGGCCAAACAATGATAAGACTCCTTACGAATTATGGTTTGGAAGACATGCTTCTATCAAACACTTTAAAGTCTTTGGAAGTAAATGTTATATTAAAAATAATGATGAACATCTCGGGAAATATGATGACAAGGCTGATGAAGGTATCTTCTTAGGATATGCTACAAATAGTAAAGGGTACACTTGTTATAATATGAGGCTACATAAATTGGTTGATTTTATTAACATTAAAATCGATGAAGGAATCCGTGTAAAAGATATTCAAATAAGCAATGTTGAACCAAATATAGAAGATACAGTTGAAGTTAAGGAATAACAGGTCCAAGAATCAGAAAAACAATAATTAGAGTCAAATGATGAAAGTGCAAACATTCAAGAAGATTCAAGATGGCCGACAGAAACAAAACCACCTTCCAGAATAGTTCAGAAGAATCATCTTGAAAATCAGATAATTGGTGACGAGAATAAAGGAGTTCAGACAAGAATGAATTTGATCAAAGCTTCAGAAAAATTTTAGATTGCTTTCCTATCTATGATGGAACCTAATAATTTTGAATAATCCAGTGAGGATGAAGATTGGATTAAAGGCATGAGTAAAGAGTTTGATAGATTGAGAAAAATAATACTTAGGAGTTGGTTCCTGGACCTGTAGATAAAAATGTAATAGGCTCCAAGTGGATGTTTAAGAACAAGATGAATGAATAAGGACAAATTGTGAGGAATAAAACCCGATTGGTCTGTAAGGGGTATGCACAAGTTGAGGGACAAGATTTTGATGAAACTTTTGCACCAGTGGCAAGATTAGAATCTATCAAAATGTTTCTTTCATATGCCAATCATAATAACTTCAAAGTGTATCAGATGGATGTTAAGTCATCTTTTCTCAATGGAGATCTAGAAGAAGTCTATATAAAGAAACCTAAAGGGTTCCAACTGATAAACAACCCTGACAATGTCTGCAAACTCAAGAAGGCTCTATATGGATTGAAACAAGCACCAAGAGCCTGGTATTATAGACTGGATAAATATCTACATGACAAAGGATTCAAGAAAAGTACTATTGACAGTAACTTGTATCAAATCTGATGGTGATAATTTATTAGTCGTTTTGGTGTATGTGGATGACATTATTTTTGGATGCACTAATGATTCTTCTATTAAGTGGTTTGTTAATGCCATGCAATATGATTTTGAGATGTCAATGATAGGAGAATTGTCATTCTTTCTTGGTATTTGCATTATTCAGAGTCCTAAAGGTTTATTTCTCTCCCAAGAGAAGTACTTGAAGGAGATGTTGAACATATTTCAGATGGAAGATTCGTCATCTGTTAGCACACATATGGTTGTTGGTTGTAAACTTAGAAAGGATGATCCCTTAGCTGATGTTGATCAAACAACATATCGGCCAATGATAGAAAGTCTCTTATACATCACATCATCTCATCCTGATATAATGCAAGCTGTTGGAATGGTAGGAAGATTTTAGTATGCTCCTAAGCAAAGTCATTTGGTGGTTGTTAAGAGGATATTTAAATATTTGAAGGGAACAATGACTTATGGTCTCTGGTATCCTAGAAATCAGAATCTTCACTTAACTGCATATTCAGATGTTGATTGGGGAAATTGTTTGGATGAAAGAAAGATCACAAGTGGAGGTGCATTCTTCTTGGATGATTCTTTAGTTACATGGATGAGTAAGAAGCAAGGATCGATATCTTTATCCACTATAGAAGTTGAATACATTGTTGTTGCCACCTATTGTACACAAATACCCTAGATGATCCAGACACTTGAAGACTTGGATTTAAAATATGTTGATCCCATTCCTCTCCATTGTGATAATACTAGCATCATTAGTATTTCCAAAAATTCAGTCCTTCATTCCAAGACTAAGGACATATCTATTAAGTATCACTTCTTAAGGGAGAAGGTTACAAACAGAGTGGTTCAATTGAATTTTATTCCTTCTACAAAACAGATTGTTGATAGCTTCACTAAACCCTTACCAAAGGCACACTCTGATTATCTACGCCAGAAGTTGGGCATCATATCTTATTCCAACTAACATGTCCACTTTGATAGGGGGAGTTGTGCTATAGAGTCTTCTTTGACATTGATGTCTAAGGGGGAGATAGGCTTTTGCAAGTTAGAAATTTCAGAAGTTAGAAGTGAGAACGAGATAAGGTGGTGTTCCTCATCCATATGCTTGAGTATCATGTGGTGGAGATCACAAGGTGCGAAGATCAACGGACAGAAGGAAATTTGTTGGTTGAAAGAGCGAGGAGGATTAAAAAGGCATTGAGTTACAAAATCGAAAACTAATCGCCAAGAAGGAGATCGTGATCAACGGACGAGGTTGATCGTGGAAGTAGATCAACAGATGACAGCGATTTCGCTGGGAGAACTAGCGTGGATTAATAAAATTCTGATGTGCACAATTTTTTTATGAATGTTTCCTTATGGTATTTGAATTCCACTGTCGATCTAGATCAGACAGTCCTCAACGATTCTATAGATTCAACTAGTAGGTGAGTTAACACAGAGGTTGGACGCGAAATTATTATGAGATCCAGTTCACTGTAGAATTGAAGTATGTTCTTCATTGAGCATTGCCTGGGACATTGGCCGGGTTGGTTAGATTTAGTGGTTCTTCTAAATTAGAACCAGACTAAGTGTTTCCAACCTGCTGAAAGTGCTTCCAACCTATGAAATTTGAAGGTTTACATCAATGCTAAAGGGGGATATTGTTAAAATTATGGTAGGTTTTGCAATCATATGGAAACAAATCAGATTGTGATATGGTTGTCATTGATGGCAACACATAGTTTCAAGCATATGATCCAGATAATCAAAGGACTCAAAAGAATCCATGGCTTGTGCACCTTGGTAAATCCGCAAAGTTTGAAAGAAAAACTAATGAACAGATTCGACGGTCAGGAGTGAACCTGTAAGAAATCAATGGTTCAGAAGAAATGCAGAAGGCGGAATGTGAAAGATGAGAAATCAAAGTCTAAAATTATATGGGTTTCTACAACTCAAAGTCCGCCAGTAGCATGCCGAAGGCAGGAAGCGGAATGCGGAATGTGGAATATGAGAAATCAAAGTAAAATTATATGGGTTTCCGCAACCCGGAGTCCACCATCAGAATACAAAAGGTGGAAAGCGGAATTCGAAAAGCGGAAGATGAGAAATCAAAGTCTAAAATAATATGGGTTCCTGCAACTCGTTGTCCGCCAGTGGAATGCGAAAGGAAGAAATAGGAAGCCGGAAGGCAAAAAGCAGAAATTGTGGAAGTTGTTTAAACAAAATTTGAAAACTCGAGATCTGCAATCCGCATCTAATCTGAGATCGACGATCGAGAAATGGTGCACAAGAAATTGATGGCGCAAAAAGAGTTTGCAGAAAAGGATGTGTGGAATCAGGTGTTTGTTTAGTCCTATTTCATATCAACGGTCAGTAGAAAGGCCGCACGAAATCAACAGCGTAGAAGAAGTCTTGCAGAAAGAATCAAGTGAAACCAGAATCACGGAAATTCTAATTTTCTGGAAAAAGGAAAATTGTGAAGATGCGTTGCATAAACTTATGATTACACATCGATTGGACTCCTTGTTTGTCATAAGGCATCGAATGGTTTTGATCATTTATGAAGATGAACAGTCAAGCATGCGAACAGGTAAAGGGTTTACAGATTGATAAGTATAAGAGGATGTGTGCGAAGAGAAGTTGGTGTGCTCTTTGTAGGCAGAGGGTTGGTGCATGGATTGTCGTTGAAATGGGTATTGCAGAAGGAAAGAGGGCTCTGAGTTCTTTCAAGAATATCCAGAACATAAACAATGAGGGGAACCAAGGTGCATAAGCAAATCCATAAGTAGATCAAAACAAAGTTGGTATGCATTGTCATATCTGTTTTTCTACATATTGTAATGAACATGTTTAATTCTAAGGAACAAGGGTGGTAAGGTGGTGCTAGGAAAAACATGTTGTCTTCTTTGTACAAGTTGGAGCCTGTACAAGTGGAAGTTGGATCTTCCACCGATTTGTAGCTGGAGAATTTTATTTTAGTGGGTGCTAGAAAAACATGAGGGTTGGTGCTCTCCACAAGAAGGAATTTCTAAAACATAGGTTGCAGCCTCATTTGAGTAGGTGCTCAAATAAAGATGAAATTTGCATGTCTCTATCATGTCTGTGTGATTGATGATCATCATTATTTCTGTTATACTTGTTGCATTATCAAAACTGTAAATATGTAATCAGTATTAATGTTTTAAAATATTGAAAATGGTTTCAGCTTTAGAAATGATTGATTCACCCCCCCCCCTCTCAGTTATCTGAATAATTTCAGCAGTGGTCCATCTCATCCTCTATGGACTAATCCAAAATCGCTCTAAGGGAAATACTTGATGCATCGACATGTACATGGAACTCTTTGAGCCAGTCGGGGAATGTTAAGATTGGAGTGTTGACCATTTTGTCTTTCAGTATTGTAAAATCCTTTTCACAATCCTTAGTCCACTTAAATGTTGGAATTCGTAATAATGATTGAATGTATTAATTTGGAAGCCAATAATTTTCACTCTTATGTAATAGAGTTATCCCACATGTATTATCTAAAAAGTTACTCATGCTACAATTTATTATATAAAGATGTAAAATTACATTTATTCCACATGTAATATTGTGATATAATTCCTTCTTACCCCTTGGTAATTAATAAATTAAGATAGTCTCATCAGGACAACAAGGAAATACATATAATGATCATCTAATAGACACGCTATGTGTTATTATGAAGATGGAATGTGATGTGTGGGAGCTCTCTATTGTAAGTTGGAGATTATTGATAAATAATAAGAAGACAACCTTCTCATGGATGTCTCCCCAATTGGGGTTTTACCACATATATTTGGTGTTCTCATTTTCTCTTTTCTCCTTTCTTGTTGTTTGATTATTTGTTGTGGTATGGGTAGGAGGCTCGACTAGTAATGCTTTTCATGTTATGTATTGTTATTTGTAATTCACATATTATCATATTCTAACATTAAAAACTTCGACTTTATTTAATAATTGTTCCAATCACTAATACAAAATGAAAAATAAGTGACAAGGCGACCAAAAATTTGGTCACCACAATTTTTCAAGCGATAAACAACCAAACGTGAGCAATTTTAAGTGGGACAACTAAAAATGGCCAATTTGGTCACTGGATAAAATATACAACTAGATAACAATTAATAGTAAACTAAAAATTAGCGCACAACAATAACATTAAGAATATGAATTGGTTATTTATTTATTCATTTTTAGTTTTGTCGCTCCAACAATGAAAAAACACAATTTTGACAATGAATTTGTACAATTTACTAAATTTTAACACTACAGATATATTCAAAGACTCCTTTCTAAGGGGTCTATAAATCCATCTACAATGTTGAAATTCAATAAATTGTAACATTGTATATGGATTCAAAGATGCAAGTGATCATGTAAATTGTGTCACTCAATGACAAATATGGAAAATTGTAATTTTGAAAATGAATTTGAACAATTTATTAAATTTTAACACTGCCTGAATACATTTGCAATCTTAGGATTTAGTAATTTTTAGCCTCCCTCATATGTGGACATCACAATGGCATCGACTAAGGAGATAGAAGCGGTCAACACACTAATTTATCAACCCATCATATCCAACCAATAAGTGACCCAACATGATGATGTTGTACATATACAATTGTTGTGGAAATGATTATGCAAATACTCACACACACACAAACACACGCACATATATTGTTTGGAAATTTATTATAATATGCAAAATAATAATAAAAAACACAAAAATTTAAAAAACAAAACAAATTAATTAAACAAAAACATATCTCCATTCTACCAAACCACACCACAGTGCGAATTGTAATTGGACAATTGGATTTTGGCTCCAACATGAAGTGGAGGGAATTTAGGTGCTAATTTCGAAATATCCCTTCTGATCCATATCATCTATTGATATTGGTGAATAATAGAACTAAATAAATGACACATAACACCAAAAGGAAGAGGGATCGAGAGTTGAAGTTATGTGGTTGAGTCGAGTCTTGGATATGTGTTGTCTTTCTCTCTGGGCATCGTCATGTTGTGAAGTTGGTGTCATTTTGTTTGTCTCATCGTAATGGTCACATTCATATTTTGTTTAAACAAAACCATTTTCATTTGACACTCTCGAGAGTATGTTAAAGTTTCAGCAAGTTCATGTATTTTGTGTCATGTCAGCTAAAAATTGACAATTTCACAACCTCTATTAATTCTCCATATGCATTCATTCATCATGGTTCTCCTTGCTCTTGAGTTCATAATGTTCTAAGAACCCCTGACGTCCCTTTCCTATAAAAGATCCCCAATTTCCACCATCTTGAAAAGAAAAAAATTCCTTCTTTTATATATTATATATAAATTAATATATAATATATAGTTTAATAATGTATACGTTAATATATAGCATTATAGTAGATTTATAGTATGCCATGTAATATTAATATAATCTAATAGTAAATACACTATATAATATGTAATATTGAAATAATATAAAATAATATAGTTATTATATGTAATATACTAATATTAATAAACTAAAAAACAAGAGTATAAATAACAAAGAGAGGGAAAATAAAGAAATATAAGTCATTAATTTGAATAACAGTTGATTTTTTTTTTTTGTCTCATTTTTCATGTTCAGAGAATTTACAACACCTTTCAAATATTGGGGCTTTAGTCCTGCTTATAAAGCACGTAGGTTTTCCCATCTATCAAATATTTTGGCTTCGGTTCATTATAAAGCAGGCATGATTTTCCTACCTACAGAGGCCAGTATCAGAGGTAAGTGTATAAATTTTGGATGATAAACGATATTTTTTATTTCTTTTTCACACTTTTATTTAATCCTCTTTTTCCCTATCTTTTTTCATCCTTTTATTTAAGCCATGGATAATGCTTATTTTTATTTTTTTGCAATTTTCGTATAAATTTAATGGTAGGCAACATAAAACCCTTTTATTTAATCCCCAACAAAGCTAGGATCTATGGAATGCTTCACAGGAGTTCAGGTGAACAATTTTCTTATAGAGATGTATGAGAAATGTAGTAAGATGGTGGATATGCATGCTAAGTGTTTGACAAAATGTCTAAACATATTTTACTCAGATCACAGAAGCAACTTCAATCCCCATTTCTATTTGTTTCTATGTAGATTGTAGGATTTTTTTAACCTCCACTTCTACTTGTCTTTACACATGTTGAATATGGAAGGCTAATCCTATTCCACAATGATTGTCACTCAGAGATCATTGGAAAGCTTATCTTCTAGTGTCACCTTATTGTTGGAAACATTATCTTATATTTGATCACGGAGAAAATTAAACCTATAGTCAAGTAATCAATTTTCCTCTAGTGAGATGGTGTCCAACATTTTTGTGGATTGGTGATTGGTTTCCTTGCTTCACAATATAGATCCATGTTTTTGAATTGAAGAAGGATATATTTTTTAAATATGCTTTCAGCATCAAAGGTATGTGGGTTGTTATTATAATTGCTAAGAATCTCCTTGGTTATCTTTTGTGTTGGATGATCATGGTTAGTGATGGGATAGTGGTGTATGAAAATACATTTTTCATCTAATCTGGTAGAATAAATTGATTTGATATTCAATCTATTTGATCTTAGGCAAGTAGAAAAGATTTTTTTTTATGCAGGAGCATCAAACAATCAAGGAAAACTGAACTCTTGAGTTTTTTATGTAATAGTGAGTATATGAGACATTAGGAGTTAACTAACTTTGTAAGCATATAGTTTAGAAGTGTATTTATACAAATAGGAATAAACTTGATTCTAATCCCCTCGAAGATGGAAGTAGAAGTTTATATTTGTTAGAGTAGATCACTTTAGTCTAAAATTAGTAATTAGATTAGATGTATTAGTTGTAAATAGATAAAATCATGGAGATCGTATTCCTAAAAGGAAAACTCCAATTTGCCAACAAATTATGGGAAGGAATGATTTTCTTGTAATCACATGAGAGAAAAATAATAATCGGTGAACATGTATCTTTTCTTGCAAGTTAAGGAATGGTGGTTTAGTAATATTTTGCAGTGTTGAATTAAATATGCTATGTTTTTACAAGAAAAAAAAATTCTTGCAGCAGTGAGGTTTAAAGTCTATGTTCAATTTGACAGCATTTTGAATAAAATATTTAGATTTTTTCTGTGCAAATGATAAAGTGTAAATTAAAATGTAAATTCCATAGATTTATTGGTTTTCACATTCAGTTCAGCGTAGGGAACAATATATTAGTTCAACAATGTGCATAAATCTCTTGCTTGTTTCTAACGATAATAACATTCAGCAATCAAAGGTATGCAATGTATCTTAGTGATCAAATGCAAACTCGACCATAAATAGTTGAACGATGTCAATCAACTGATAAAAAACAACACAATAATCTTTTGAGGGAGAAGAAAATAGGTGGCATAGAGGAGTGTTATGCTTCTAACTTATTGTTATGTTAATTTAATCGATTACTAGATTGAATCAATCCTTCGCTTGAGGAGTGCACCAGCCTACTCTAACTTGTGTCTATGTTTAGTTGAATGACTATAAGATTGTGGGAAAATGACTTATGCACCCAGTTTTTGAGCCATCATTTTTGGAGAGAGAGGGAAATTTTAACAAGATCAACTAACTGGCAGAATTGAGTCGGGTATGTCTCTTCATGGTTCTTATTGAATGAGTGGTAGAGGTTTTTTCAATCCAACATGATGCACCAAAATTCCTGTATACTGTTCATGCCACCAACATTCAGGAATAACCCGAAAAATCCATCAACCTATCAATATAAACCATCAACATTTATTCATGTGTGGCCTATAATTTTGTTCTCCATAGAAGATTCCCTTGATTGTGACTTGTAATTTTGTTCTCCAAATATGAGCAATCACAACATTATTCAACAATAGAGAATAATCATGCAGTTCTAAAGGATTACTTCTAGCATTAATAATAAGAACATAATGATATCAATTACTTGGATAAATCGTTGAAATGAAGACTCTATCATCAACGTGATGATTTAGATTTGTATGCATAGAGATGGGAGGATCAAATCAAATCTTTATTCCTTACAAAGTGAAAATTACCAAGTGTCCCTTAGTGGTCAAAGATCTACTGGCCAATTATAGGAAATTCAGATTGGTTCAAAATATTGGATCTAGTTTTTATGAACATGTACATGACTATGTGGAGTAACTGAGGAGATTTGATCTCTAATATGTGGGTATTGTGACACTAGTTAATCATCATTTGTTTACTTTTGGTGTTTTTGATATGTTGTTCTTTGTCTATTACTGCTCATGTATGATGGATGAATGAGGTGTTTTAGAATAAGTGACACGCATTGATTGAATGAGAGAAAGCATGATGGTTGGTTTGATGGAAGTAAGTGGAATATTGAAGTATTTTATATTTTGGTAAGAATATGTGCTTAGGAGGAACTCAATTAGGAAATTATTATTACATGTGTGTGTGTCCAAATGATTTGTTGTTGATCATGGGATGCACTTGTGCCTTATGACAATTAATAGTGGTTGTCAATTTTCCCACATATCCAAGGGTGAAGTCACATTATGTCTAACGCAGTTCAAGGATCTTTCTGCAGTATACATGAATATGGCCATCTTGTGCATCATATTCGTTATGGTTTCATGAGGCCAAGACCGGGGTAAGTTATTAACTAGGTTGTGATGTGTTATGAATCATTCTTCTCGACCACTTTTTATCTTTAGTTTTGGCATCAACGATTTAGGTTTTCTTAGTCACTAATTGCAAACTCAAGCAGTAAAACTAGGATGCACCTGAAAATTTAACCCTATGATTTTCTTTGGATTTGTAATGTGTTTAGATCACTAATCTTTATAAATATCTTAAAACATGGAACCCCAATAAATAGTCATTTTTGTTCATATAAGATTTGGCATAAATTGACATGCAAGGGCATGGTTTGGCTTGTGTTTTTTCCACCTCATGCATGCGTTGATGTCATTCCTCCATAAACACATGATACGTATTGTGTGCAAAGCCAGTTTATGAAGTTTTTAGATCTATGTCCCTCTGAAAAATATACAAAATTATGCTCGATATATGCTCGTTTTTATATCTCCACAAAACATAGAGACGCATGGGTTATAGAATTTATATTTTCTTTTACTGATACTTAGTTGTACGATTATTGAATGTTATGGTTTTTGCAATCATTCCACACATACATCAATGCCAAGTCATGGTTTTATTTGCTACCATTCATTTAAAATTGTATGCCAAAGAAGTATAGGATTTTACACTTTAAGGTTTTGCAACCATTCATTTCATTTCATTTGTCTTTTGGAATTTCATTAAGATATTATTATGAGATTTTGTATCTGTTTTCATGGCTGGAGAATAATTGCAATAGCTTGGAGAACAATTTAGTGAGAAATCGTTTTCACCTACTTAGCACGGGAACCATTTTCGGCTTTTAGGAAACTTGTTCTCGAAGTTTCGATGTTCCAAGGAACTTGGGAACTTGTAGGGAATTTTTCCAATCGAGCGGAAACCATTCCAAATTGTTGGGAAGTTATTGAGAACTTCTACTCTCTAAAATCGGGAACTTGGGGACATTTTTCATGTGTTTCCTTCATCAGGAACTTGCACGCATTTATGATGGCCATGTTGATTGTTAACAATATTCCTATTTCCTCACGACCATACATATACATGGTTTATTGTTAAAATTCTTTTTTCGTGCTACCTTGTCGAGTTGGTGCACTCTTTCTACTACTGGTGTTAGAGTATTCACTCATCCCAATGTTGAATTGCAGTTACCACTGATCAATAATAAATGTAAATCTATTTTGACTTTTTATATATTAAATAAATTAAATAAATTATTTATTTTACTATTCAATTTATTAATAAAGATAAATTTTATCTAATTGGAAATAGTTTTAAATCTCACTTTAAAACTAAATTCGTATATTACATTTAAATAAAAATTATTTTGATTTTTATTTTATAATAACTTAAATTTGAATATTTATACACAATTACTGTAGAATACACTGTCTTGTAAACATATAATATTTTAATACATTTTAATTATAGTTGACACAAAATTGAAAACCTGCTCTATACATATAACCACAAATATAGGGACTATAACTTCTAAAAGTCCCCACTTTAGAAAGAGTCTACCTTATATAATCAATGACGTGGATAGTAACCTTGATTTTATTGTCATTTCCATCTTGTTAAGAGGTTCTAGTTACAACTATAATATAAGGGATAAGTTAAGTCATACGGTTTGTGTTAATGTTTATTTATTTTTATCTATGTTTCTCCTGTTTTCATGTTCTTTTAATTATTTTATTTTTATATTTTTTAAAGCATTCCAAAAACATGGGCAACATAGGTTTTAACCAACATTAATGCATTTTTTTTACTATCCATTTTTGTCATCCAAAAATAAGATGTGAAGAGATATATAATCGGATTTAATATGTTTTAACTTCTCTATGTATTACTTGTGGACAAATTTGTTTTGTTTAATGATAACATTTTTGTTTTGTGCAAAAACCATTGTGTTTTGGTGTGGATTGTTTCATCTTAACTGAGTAATTCAATTCCCAACATGGGAAAGATGTAAGATTATAATTCTTACATGTTGGATAATGGATTTTTATATATAATTGATGATGATATGAATACATAGTCTCTCGGCATATATATAGTACATAATAATGAAGAGTTGTGTCTCTTCTCATGTCATTGTTACATTTAGCATATATAATATTAATTAATTACTTACTTAATCTAATTTATCAATTTATTTACATATAATTCTATTTGGTATGTTACAAGTCATCCCTCTCTGGAATAATTCATCCATGAAGTATTGGTAAGGATGGGTGGCGTGAACAAAAATCTTCATTCTCCCATGTAGCTTCATCATATGGTTGGTGCGACTAGGGTTTGCTAGCATGCAAGGCGGATAGGGTTTGACTGGTTGCAACCTTGATTTGCAGGCTACGGGGAACTGTCATAGATAGGCATGGGTCGGCATGGATCCACTTCTGGGATCATGTACGGATCGACGGATGGAGACTGTTTTGGATGTGTTGTACGGGTTTCAGTTTCTTGGCACTTTTACAACCTTCATGTGGTAAAACTCTTATAAACTGTTATTTCTATTTTTACATGTGGTTTTTACTAGATCCCCTATTCGTGAGCTACGGTTGGGGAAGATTTGGTAAATTACTCATTTGAAAACTTGGAGGAAGGGATCTGCCGGCACAAGATAGGTGGTTGTCTGTCAGATGAGGTGGAAGCTACACCTCATTCTTGGGTGGAGGGATTCTCTACGGCGTTACCTTCACCGACTGATGAAAAGGGATTTTCACCGTCCGATCTACTTTTATCCTCGCCTTCGCCATTTCACCTTTCGGAGGTTTCTACGGTCTTCCCGAGAGATGGTCCTGGAGATTCTGGTCTGAGGTGTCAAGGTTCAGTGGTGTCATCTCCGACGGATGGGGGGTGAATGGTCTTAGAGCGGGAAGGAGACATAGGTTTCTTGGGGTTGAACATGGCTAGAGTATAGAGGGGTGTTGGAAACTCATTGGAGATTCATGAGGGTTCTAAGCTGAGGGTGGAGAATTTAGGATTTGTGGCTCAATCTATTGGTGCGTAGGAACATCGGGGATGCCCTAGTCCATCGATGAAGGGGTTTTATGCACCGGGATCCAGCAGTGAGGTGGATGGAAGAGTTGTTAGTAGAGGCGCTCACCAATAGCACAAGAATTGGGTCAAGAAGAAGCCTAATATCAATTACACATTGGGTGAGGATATAGGCTAGGATCGGATTGAACAGATGGCCAATTTTATGCTGGTGGGGAGGTTTATGGGAAGAAGTATCTCGGTGCAGACTATGGTTAACTGGGATGAGGATTGTTCGAAGGAGGCGTTGGGGGTGGATCCAGAAGTGGAAGGATTAGATCGTGGATGGTTTGCTTCCAAATTTCAAAGCCAGGAACACTTGATATGGGTACCTAACCAAACTTGGTCATTGGAACATTCTCATGTGCTGCTAATATGATGGCATCCCCTTTTTTATGCAAGTAGGGAGAGGGTGGACCTTCTTCCTATCTAGGTCATACTTATGGGGTTGCCGCTACAATACTAGATTGAAGATCATTTCATTAACATTGGTAACCTTCTGGGGACCTTTCTGGAAGCTGATCTTTCTTTCAAGGAAATGAGACTGAAAAGGGTTGCCAGAATACTGGTTAGTATTAACACCAGGGAGGTTTTAGTTGGTGATTTGTTGTTGAAGTGGGACCCGTATCACATTAAACAGGTCCTGGACTATGAGAATGTTCCTTTTCGTTATAGGATATCCCATGCTTACAGGCATCCTATGGTTGAATGTAGCTTGTCGGTTTGCACTCTGAATGGCCTGTAGAAAGCAACGTGGGAGTATGAGGACTAGGGAGGATGGGGGATGTACTTATATGTCATCACCTATGTCAACACCTATGGAACCGACAAGTGAGGACGCGAATGATAGTAACCATGAGGAGGAGCCTTCGACGGTGCTTCTTGTGGTTGAGGTGGTCAAAAAAGTGGGTGATCCCTTCCGGATTGGGGCTCCTCTCTTGGGTATCTCTTCTTTTAACCTTACCTCGTCCATAAATTGAGTTACAAATCATTTGAATGTGTCTGGGATTAACTGGGTGGAAGGGTTAAAAAATTTGACACTAACAACTCAACCATTAGAGTTCTCCTCACCCAACTCTGTTGCATTATGTGGGGATCCCTCTCGAGTTTTGATCTCGAAACTGATTGAGGTCGAGGTTCTCTCCCCTTGTTCTCCTCTTAATTCATCCGATTTGGGTTATTTTCTTCGATCTTGCACCAAGGTAGCTTCAAGGGGTTTAGGGAAAGCCACTATTGAGCCCCTCAGGGGGGGTGAGGAAATATTTCATTGATAAGGCGCAGTCCAAAGAAAGAAAGGATTTGTTGGACGGAAAAAAACTATCTATTGAAAGGGAGATTAGAGTGGTACATGCCCAAAAGAAGGGTCGTAGATGAAGCTTATGTCTTTAAATTGTCGAGGTCTTGCTAGTCCCTAGAAAAGATCAGCACTCGGGATGGTAGTTGATTTAGAACACCATGATGTCCTTTTGCTTCAAGAAACTCTGGGGGCAGGATATGTGATTAAATGTAGGTTAGAAATTTTGTTTAATGGCTAGCATTTCGAGACTCTAGATGTTAGAGGTCACTTGGGAGGACTAGCTATTGGATGGAATGTCATAAATATTAAGGTTCTGAACATTTGGGGTATGGAATCAGTTTTGGGTATGACTTTTAAGGCCCTGAAACATGTGGATATTTTTACTGTTTTTAATGTCTATGGCTCGTATTTAAATGGGATTCCCTTCTGGGATAACCTATTTAACAACTCACTTCTAAGGGGCGAAATGGTGATTATTGGTGGAGACTTTAAATTTTATCTGGGATAGGCTAAGGTTTGGGAGCCTCATGCTCATGTCGATTTGATGACAGACTACTTTACTCGGAAACCGGTTGAAAGGAACTAGTTGGATATTGAACCTACCAAGCTCAAACCTACCTGGAAAAACAACAGATGCGAGGATGGGAGAGTAGCCAAGAGATTGGATCTTTTTCTGGTGACATAAAAGGTAGTGGATAGACATCATTTTATCAGACAATGGGTGGGGTGTGGAGGTCATTCTGATCACTCTCCAATTTTTCTGGAATTTAAGAATGGTCCTATTAAACCACCAAGTCCCTTGAAATTCAACAAGACTTGGTTGAAAGACAAGAAGTTCCTCTCTTTGATTTCCAACAAATGGATCCCTTTTGACCTTGATAACCGGTAAACTGTTGCATTTCAGTTTGCATCAAATTTTCAAAATTTAAAGGATGTTATTAAAAACTGGTTGGTGGGCAAGAGAAGAAAGGAGGACAGTGAACTGAAGCTTATTAAAAAGTAACTCTCTGAGATATGTGGAAAGGTAAGGGGGGAATGATGAATCAGTTGGACAAAGACTTGTTCATCAGATTGGAAGGGAGAAGGAACACACTACTATTGGAAAGGGAAGAGACATGGAGACTGAAGAGTAGGGTGATTTGGTTGGAATGTGGGGATGACAACACACATAAAATTCATGCTTATGCCAGAGGGAGAAAAGTAGCAAATACTATATGGAGCTTACTGGATGAACATGGATCAAAACATGACACTTTTGATGGTATGGCCAGTACTAGGGTGGAACATTTCAAACAATTGTTCAGAGCACCTGTCCAGGCATCAACAATCGAAGTCATTCGTATTGCTTAGGTTTCTCTTGATTTGTGGAGGAGGATGATAATTTATCCTTGATGGAGGAAGTCACTGAAGGCTAACTAAAGGAAGTACTACAAATTTTTCAGAAGGATAAGAGCCTAGGCCCGGACGGATGGATGATCGAATTTTTCCTGGAACTTTTTGAAATCATGGAAGGAGATTTATTGAAGGTGGTGGAGGACACTAGAATCAATGGAAGGATTATGGCCAGTTTCAATTCAACTTTTATAGCTCTGATTCCAAAATTTGACAATCTTGTCTCCTTGAATGAATTTAGACCCATTTCACTATGCAATTGCAACTACAAAGTGGTAATTAAGGTGATTGCGAAAAGACTCAAGGGGATTTTGTCTGAACATATCACTGAAGAAAAACTTGGGTTCTTGGAGGGGAGACAGATTCACAAAGCCATTGGGGTAGCACAGGAAGGTCTCCATAGTATGAAAACAAAAAATATCAAGGGGGCTATCCTGAAAATAGAACTCTACAAATCCTATGACAAGGTAAGTTGGTTGTACTTACGTATGCTGCTAACACACCTTGGGTTTGGAATTGCTTTCATTTGGTGGATTATGAGTTGCATCACTACTGTGTCCTTTTTGGTCCTGATCAATGGTGTTGCATCCCCTTTTTTCATGTTGAAAGAGGGTCAAGGAAAGGATTCCCTCTGTCGCCACTTCTCTTTTTGTTAGTGGCTAAGGGTTTAAGTAGGACTCTAAGGGAGGCTAAAAGATTGGGAACTTTCAAAGGTATTCAGATTTCTCAGCATTTGCAATTAACTCATCTTCTATTTGTGGATGATGTTTTAATCTTCTGTTGAAGATCAGCCAGAGACCTGAATACTCTTTCTGATATTCTGGAGATGTTTTCTAAAGCCACTGGGATGGAAATAAACACTAAAAAATCTACTTTGTCCACCCACTTGTTAAGCGAGGAGGAGAGGCAGGTTTACTATGGGATTTTTCCTTACAAGATGGGAGGTTTGGATGGAGGGTTGAAATACCTAGGGTTTCATTTAAAACCTAATGATTATCGAAAACAGGACATAAATTGTTGTTGGACAAGATGGAAAAACAGTTAAAACTCTGGAGTCATAAATGGTTGTCTAGGGATGGCAGACTGGTGTTGGTCAAAGAAGTCCTAGAATCTATTCCAATCTACTGGATGTCATTGGCATGGATTCTAAAATGAATATTGGAAGAGGCCTGTAGAACCTATTTTTGTTTTATGTGGAGTGGTAAAGAGGAGGTGTGGGCGACTCCATGGGTTCGTTGGGAGAGGAATGTTGTCGCAAAAGTTTTGGGAGGTTGGGGCCTGAAAAATATCTTTTTATTTTCTAAGTATCTGGCGGCTAAGGGGGGATGGAGACTCTTAAATACTGAAAGCTTATGAACACAAGGAATGAGTCAGAAGTATATTGCCCCTGTTTCTGTGGAAAATTGGATTTGAAACCCTGTGAAGACGCATGCTGGTGGATCGATTATTTGGAAGGTTGTGGTTAAGTCTATTGATGTGATTGAATCTAGTCTATCTTGGTATGTGGGGAATGGGAGGAAACTGAGAGTTGGTGAGGACCTGTGGGTCAAATGCACTAAGCAACCTCGGTTGCTTGAACACACAATGGTTGTGCTGAGACTGAAAGGTATTATATACCTCTCCCAATTAGTTGTGACTTTACAGAAGAAGATCAAAACTGGAAATTTGTAAGGGAATTGGAACTACCCGAGCCAGCGGAAAGGGATATGGAACTTTATATTGGTGCTCTGATCTAGGCACATATTAAGCTCCGAGACAGGGTGGATATTCTCATTTGGGACATGGATCTAGGTGGGAGATATACTCCAAAGGCGAGGTATGTAAAACTCAGTGCTGCTGGTTTTAATTGGGTTATGGTTTGGTGGTGGAAGACCCTGTGGAAAATCAAAAGCCCACCTAAAACCAGAATTTTTATGTGGTGTGTTCTGGAAAACAAGGCACCCACCTGGGACAATTTGCAGAAAAGGTGCCTTTAGGGGACTGGTTGGTGTATTCTTTGTAAGGCTTCAAGAGAGTCTATGATCCATCTCTTCTTACACTGCCTGTTTATTAAATAGGTGTGGAAGGAATGCACCAAGGTCCTAGGAACCCCTTGAAATTGGGAAGTTCTATCGATTCTTCAGGCCTCGGAAAACTGGAGAAGGACATAATCTCAAGAATCAATGACAACACTTCCTTTATTGGTAATTTGGGGTGTTTGGCTAGCTCGAAATAACTTAATATTTGTTGATAAAGGTTGCACTCCTGAAATCACGGCTAGTCTAGCATGTGGAATATTATCAGCATTTCAACAACACATTAGGGTCAATAGACAGAGGGATGTTTGGAACTTGAGATTGACAGAACGGTTCTGTGGGGGTTTTTTATGGGGCGGCGCAAGAGAATCTCTATGGGGTAGGAGTTATTCTCTTTCTTTCAAAATCTCATTCCTTTGAATTAATGGTTGGGTTGGGGGAAGGCAGTAACAATTATGCTGAGCTACTCAGTTTGAAACTTCTTCTCATTTTTGCAGCAGAGAAAGGGTGTAGAACTCTAAATGTATGTGGAGACTTGATGAATGTGATTAACTGGATCAAGGGGATCCAACTTTGCATAAATCTAAGACTTGCCAACATTTTAACTTCTATAGAAGCAGTTTTAGACACTTATGCCTCTTTTTCATGCAGACATGTCTACAGGGAAAATAACAGGGAGGCGGACAAGGCCTCAAAGGAGGGGCTACAATTGGCCTTGGGCCAGTGGAAGATTCAAGAATTGTTAGAGGATTATGTTCATGAATATTACCATAGTCTCTTTATAGAAGGGGTTGCACAACAGTGATTTGATTTTTGAGCACTTTTTTATTCCTGTATATGGTTACTTCTGAGTTCGATGGGACTGTCTCATTTTTTGTCATGCACTCTTGGGATTGTCAGTGGACAGTTTACAGTTTCTTTTTGGACTGTTGGTTTCATATTTCAGTATGCTCTTTGGTATTGGTTCTTTTTAGTTAAGAACATTGGAGGCACTTATCAAGGGAACTATATTTATGGCAGAAAACTATATTGTTAAATATAATGTAAGTGGTGATTTACAGTGGAATTTCAGGGACTGTTTTGTCTCTTTTGACCTTTCTGGTTACTATCTGAATACACATTTATGTGTATCTACCAAATGTGATTTTGTTCTCGAAAGATAATATAAAATTATGCTTTTTTCCCATGAAAAAAATGCTTCATCATTTGGTAAGTTTCTCCACTTGATAAGGTATTCATTGACTGATCTGGAGCGAAGTGTTTTGATTATAATTTCTAAAATGCATTCTGGTTCTAGCACTAATTTTCCTTCATCATCTAACATAGGCAACTCAATTTGTATGTGAGTGGTTGAGCCCATTTTCTTCTTTAGACATGACACATGGAAGACGTCATGTATTCTTCCTTTATTTGGGATGTCTAGAGCATAGGCCACTTGTCCCACTCGCTTTCGAACTTGATTTGGGCCATAGAACTTGGGTGCAAGTTAATGATTTTTGGAAGTTTTTAGTAAAGTTTGTTTGTACGGTTGAAGGAAAACAAACACCCATTCGCCCACTTCAAATTATCGATCAGTTCTTTTTTAGCCTCCTTGTTGTTTCATCTGGTTTCTTGCTTGTTTGAGATTGTTCTTCAAAAAGCGGATGACCTCATCGAATGTCACTAGGTAATCTCCTGCTACTGGAACTTTGAAATTGTTGACGACATATTTTTTTGATGTAGGAGGTGAATACCCATATAAGGCTTCAAAAGGTGACATTTGTGTTGATGTATGATATCTACTATTGTACCACCATTCTGCAAGGTGTAGCCATTGTACCCACTAAGTTTATTGGTCGTTCACAAAATTCCTCATGCATCCTTCAAGGAATTTGTTTACTACTTAAGTTTTTCCATCTATCTGGGGGTGGTACAAGGTACTCATATTTAATTAAGTCCCAACTTGGTTGAACAATTATTTCTAGAATTTGTTGGTAAATTTGGGGTCCTTTTCACTAACAACAACCTTGGAAAACCCATGGAGCTTAAATATATTATTTACATAACTATCTGTGACTTGGCTTGTTTTTTCTTTGGATGAAAAACTAATAAAATGAGAATATTTTGTTAATATGTCAATGAATACAAATATACTATCCTTTCCTTCTGATGTTAGGAAGGTCGGTGATAAAATCCATGGATAACTCAGAAAAATTTTGGGCTGGAATATGAAAGGGTGTTAGGATACCGAGAAGAGCCACCATTTCGAACTTATTTCTTTTACAAGTATGACATTCAGACACATTTTTTGGATATCAGTCTTCATTCCCTTCCAAAAGAATGATTGGTGAATATTGTGGTATGTTTTAAAGAAACCAACATGGCCCATTGTCGAGGAGTCATGGTTCTCTTTTAATACTTGAGTTTTGATTTTTGATGAACTGGGTAAATATATTCTTTGTTTGTACCATAGTATGCATTTTTCCCAGGAATATTTGGAGTTTGTTGCTTTGATGTTTTCAACTTCTTCAATTAGCTTCCTTGTCTCTAGGTCTTTCACATATTCAATTTGGACTTCTGAAATCCATTCAGGAACAACTATGGATATGGAACATAGTGAGGCATCACTCTCATGTTTTCTTGATAAGCAGGGAGGAATGACTGTCATTTCATCCATTGATATCATTGGTGTGATGTTAGCCTCCTCTTTAATAGTCTCATTGTTATCTGACTCTGTGTCAGAGGAAGGTGTGTCGCTTGATTCTTCATAAGTATTGTCACCAGTATTACTTTTTTCGAACAAGAATAGATTCTTATTTTTACACTTCTGTATTGGACACAAATTAGGGGCATTACACTTACGACATGGATTGTCGTCCTTTCTCCCATTTTCTCTTAGGTGGGGTGGTATATAAATCGTCAAACACTGTGATTTTTTCTTTTCTTCAATTAATTTTTCTTTTTAACGGGATTGTTCTACGTCTTTGGCGTCTAATAATTTTATCTCTCTTTGAATACTCTATTTCATCCCACCAATGGAAATTTGCAGGAGATGTTCTTTAGTTATATCTTGGACACGAGTGGCCAGGACAAATAGATTGCTAAAATATTCATTCACAATTCCTTCTTGTTGCAAACAAGTGAGCCTGTTGTAGATTTCGACTTCTTCCATGTCTTGAAATTGTTAAAGAAAAATTTCTTGAAGGTGTCCCAGTATCTAACTAGTCTTCCTCCCTTCATTGTTGAGTCCCGCCATAAGAATCGGTCACAAGCGGTTTCATCCATGTACATTGTTGCAACATTCAATTTGCCTTCATCCCCAAAGATATTGTACATTTCAAAATATTTTTTGATTTTGTTGATCCATCGAATTCCGTCTTGATTATTTTCGCCATCGAACCTTGGTAAATCGATCTTGACTTTGTGAACGATGTTGTGAGGTTGGCTTGTATGACTTATTGCCTCCTCTAACTTGGTCTGTTAGTGATTGAATTTCGAGCTTTATGTCGCGAATGTCCTCATATTTTTGCTCAAGCTTTGTCAATATCTTTTGAACTAAATCATCTTCTGAATTTATGGATACGTCCTTGTTCTCTAGAGGGTTTCTCTCTGTATTTCTTGTATTCATCTTGTTGAGCTTTAGATTTGAGAATATATATAGTTATTACAACATTATTTTATAATAATAATTTATTATTAAGAATGATAATAATAAATTTATTATAAAATTTTAATAGTTCTTTTTTAATAATAACAATTATTATCAATGATAATAATATATTTTCTAATATTTATATTGTTTTGGATGGGAGTATGGAGATAGGAGATATTTGCGAAGAGAAATTAGAGATGGAGGAATTAGAAAATAAAACCATGGGCTAGTTTTATAAAACCATGGACTGGTTTGTTTTTTCTTTTAATTTTTTTATTATTTTTAACTTTATCCTTCTTATTTTTCCTTTTTCTTCTCTCCCGCGAGGAGGTTCAATTATTTCTTCAAATATTTAGTAATTGAATGGAACCATGAGCTCTGGTACCACTTGTAAGAATATAACTCTTACATGTTGGATAATGTATTTTTATATATAATTGATGATGATATGAATACAAAGTCTCTCGGCATATATATAATACATAATAGTGAAGAGTTGCGTCTCTTCTCATGTCGTTGTTGTATTTAGCATATATAATAATAATTAATTACTTACTTAATCTAATTTATT
Source organism: Pseudotsuga menziesii (assembly GCA_001517045.1). Lineage (NCBI taxonomy): Eukaryota > Viridiplantae > Streptophyta > Pinopsida > Pinales > Pinaceae > Pseudotsuga > Pseudotsuga menziesii. Next base: position 325,642 of record LPNX011107901.1, read on the forward strand.
ATTTTATTTGCATATTATTATATTTGGTATGTTACGCAAGAAATGTTGGGTAAAATTTTGGATGTGTAGAAGGGTTCCCAAAGAGAATTATTGACACCAAAAAATGATAGAAAGAATCTGTACTTTTCCTAGAAAAGTGTTTGCTAGCAAATTGTTTGATAAAATACCCAAATAACATTAGTTGTCTTCTAAGTATTTGTGTTAATGCCTTAACCAAACAACATGAATAAAAGAATTTGTATATCCAAATGATGGCCTTGATAGTTCCAAGTTATTCCATTATAATTTTCTTTAAGCAAATAAGAGTTTTGAAATGAATTTCTCTCAAATTTCGCTCATGAAATATTGCATTTCTCTTTTGTCAAATCCTTAGTCTCCTCTACAATAAAATTTCTTGATGCAATGTCTGCAAAGTTGTATAAGGTATTGTTGTTTGATTTTCCAACTTATATGATTGAGATCAAAAATACCTTGCTTGGTTAAAACAAAAGAAAGGTATTCTTGACAAGGACTTGACAATATGACTGAATAACAACCTTTAAGGGTATAATGAATTGAAATTTAGTAGAATTTTCTTCCGAGTCCTATAATAAAAGTATTCAACTATTCATCTTTTACTGCTATGGCATAAATTATGTGGTTAAAACTTAGGGTTGTATCAGAGGTGTTATGACTAATTACAATGTATTGCAACCTACATTTAGACGAATTGTGATGTTTTTCTAGGCATACATTTGATTATGGATTAATGAAAATAGATGATAGAGGTTAAGTTCTCTATTTTAGGGAAAAGACCAAGGGAACATATTTGAAAGCAATGGTAATATATTAGTCTTCTCTTATTAGTGTAATTTAAGAGTGCGTGTGTGTGTGTTGGGTTGCATTATGATCTACTATATTTTTTCAAAATTAAAGTTTTAGAAAAGGGAGATTGCAATTTGTAGTTCTCACTTTTAATATTATAAATGTTCTTCATAGACATTGAAGTGGTTTACTTCATTTATTCCAAGTGTTTTCATCCTTATTTAACCCTAATGGGGAAAAATATTTTAATGCATGAAGTGGACACAACAATCCTATTAATATTTCATATGCTAGACTAGATTCATTAGTGTTCAATTCAAAATCGTAGAAACAACATATCCAGAATCACTGATAGAAACACAAACACAAGATAGACATAGTATCTATCCTGGGAAACCCTCAAGGGGAAGAAAACCCAACGAAACTTCCTCTGTATAAGATGTATAAGATATAACCCCAAAAACATGTATTCTCCTCCTTGTGTTCTCTCTCTCTCTCTCTCTCTCTCTCTCTCTCTCTCTCTCTCNACCACAGCTCCTCTATTTATACACACTGAGCCAACTGACTTTTACCCTAATCAAGTCGGCCTCACTAAACTGTCTGGGTTGACTTCACCTAGGAAAACTCAAAATAGTATATTATATTATTCATTAGGGTACTAATGACCCAAATTACAATGGAGGCTTTACCTCATGACTCTATGATGACTAAATACAATAGTACCACCCCGCTGGAAGAATAATAGCATCTCCCGTGGGTTACATCAGTAAAATACATTTAGAGTATCCTTTGAATTTACAATATATCAACAGTCCCCCTTAACGAGAAGGTTATTCTACTGACAACATCATCATAGACTATAGGAGAACAAAGAGAAAATATATTTAACATTACATCGAGGTAATACATCTATACGGCATAGGAAGTTTTCACAATCAATAACTGGAACAGTTACTCTTCATCTTCTGCATCACACGATCACTTGATCCTCTTGTAGCAACGCTTCGACCTTTCGATCCTTCGTAGTAGCACTTCGATCTTTTGATCCTTTGCAGCAACACTTCTATCTTATTGATCCTTTGCAGCAACACTTTGATCTTCTCAATCCTTTGCAGCAACACTTTAATATTCTCGATCCTTTGCAGTAATACTTTGATCTTCTGCAACAGCCTTCTGATATTCTCGATTCCTTGTAGCAGCACTTTGATCCTTTCGATCCTTTTGCAGTAACACTTCGATCCTTTTGATCTTTTGCAGCATCACTTCGATCCTTCTTGATTTTTAGATGCACTTCGATCTACTTGACCCTTCGGTTTTGTACTTCTATCTACTTGATACTTTACCTCCACGATACCTGCAGTACACATGATCTATTTATGGGATGATCAATCCCAATTACTTTAGGACATATTTCCAAGGACAATGCAATCCTCCATCAGCATGATCCATGAAATCGATCAGTTGAATCGTCTGAAACTAAATGTAGATCTTGATCGCATCTAGTGCTGGCCCTATCATCTGTGAGGAATCATCGTAGACCATCCATACCACAAAGGTTAGGACCACTCCCAAGTGAGTGTTATACTTCGGTATCTACACTTACATGTAGGCATACTCTTCCAAGCAAGAGTGTTATCTACAGAGCAGATCTTGACCGCATACAAAATGGCGTCCCATCGTAGAACATCCATACCACTGAGGTTAGGACCACTCCCAAGTGATTTTTATACTACATCATCCATGAGGACTCATCATAGAGCATCCATACCATTGAGGTTAGGACCACACCTAAGCGAGTGTTATTCTATGGCATCTACATATGAATGTAGGCATACTCTCCATACAAGAGTATAGTCTGCAAAGAAAATCTTGACTTCATACAAAATTTTAGTCATGTCGTAGAGCATCCTTACAACTGAGGTTCTGAGCGAGTGTTATTCTATGGTATCCACAAATGAATGTGGGTACTCTCTATGCGAGAGTCACATCTGCAGGGCCATCCTTAGTAAGGACCACTCTCATGAACAGAGTATTATACCTTCCATCCTTAAGAGAGGATACTATTGTCCGCCAGTAAATGTCATACCTTTATCAACATTATCATCCATCATCGATGGCAGTCTCATCATTACTCCCCCTTTACTAGGAAGTTTTATATTATCTACCTGCTCCCCCTTTGTCCGAGGAGGGTTCATGTCTTCGACCTGATATTCCTTTTTTTAAAGGTCCATATCTTCATCATTTGTATTTCTATCATGGTTCCTCCTTGCGAGGAGGTTCCTTTCGAACTACATCAATCTTGTCACGAAAATATTCAAACATCACTCGAGATAGAGGCTTGGTCAGTAAATCAACAACTTGTTCATCGGTACTCACATACTGGAGCTTGATAGATCCCTTTTGTACAATATCCCTTATATAAAAATATTGGATTTCTATGTGCTTTGATTTTTCATGGAACACCGGATTCGTTGTCATCTTTATACAACTCTGGTTGTCACAAAGATTTATTGTGGTGTCCAACTCCATGTCAAATATTCATGACATCAAATTCTAAAACCATATCGCTTCACAACAAGCAAAGCAAGCTGCAATGTACTATGCTTCAGCTGTACTGAGAGAAACATTGTGCTATTTATTACTAAACCATGAGATCATGGCATATCCTAGACAATAACATCCACCTGAGGTTCTCTTCCTGTCTGCGGCACTTTCTGAACAATATGAACACATATGTCCGTACAATTTGTAATCATGATCTCTCCCATAGTAAAGTCCCAAATCAATCGTACCTTTTAGGTACCTCATCACATGCTTTGTAGCTATCAGGTGAACCTATCTAGGTTTAACTAGATATTGATTCAAGGTGTTCACAGCAAAACATATATCTGGCCTTGTGTTCGTCAGATACATTAATGACCCAATAATCTGTTTGTAGTGAGTCATGTCCACTAACTCTAATGTCTCATAAGACAACATATTCAGGTTGGTGTCCATGGGTGTGTCCATCGCTTTACAATCCAACATATCAAATATTTTCAATATTTCTACTGCATACTTTCCCTGGTTCAGAAAGATTCCTTCTGGGCTCTGCCACACTTCCAACAGTAGGAAATAATGCATCAATCCAAGATCTTTCATCTAGCTTCTTCTTGCAAACCTATGATTTTCTTCTCATTTCTAGTCAAAAATAGATCATCCACATAGTGTGATAGTATGACAGGTTCATCATCCATAGATTTCATATAGAGGTTAGGATCGACTTGACTCTTGGTAAAGACCAAACTTATCAAGAAGTTGTCTATTCTACCATACCAAGCTCTAGGAACTTGCTTCAGTCCATACAAAGCCTTTTTCAACTTCCATACATGAGTCTCTCTGTCTTCGACTTCAAATCCTTTTGGTTGCCAGATGTAAACCTCTTCCTCAATCACACCATTAAGGAAGGATTTCTTTACATCCATCTGGTGTAAGTCCCATTTCATCATGGAGGCAAGTGCCATGATGGTTCTGATGGAAATGTACCTTGCTACTAGAGCAAATGTCTCTTCATAATCGATCCCCTCTTTCTGAGAGAATCCTCGAGCCACAAATCTTTCTTTTTAGTTTTCAATACTTCCATCAACATCATGTTTTATCTTGTAGATCTATTTCGAAGATACCACTCTCTTGTTTTCTAGTTTGGGAACAATATCCCAAACATAATTCTTCATGATCGACTGGTATTCTTTCATCATTGCTTCAACCCATTCTTTCTTTTGTGCAGCTTCCTCATAGCTAGTGGGTTCTTGATCTAGAAGGTCACACATCAAAGCTAGATGACTGGAATATGGATTTGATCTTTTGTTGGTTCTTTTGGAGCCTTCTAGCACTCCATATCTTTATGCTTCTTGTATGATTTCTCTTACCCAAGCAGGTTTTCTTTTTCGAGATATATCCATAGTAGGGGGCTCCTAAGGTTCTATCATGTCATGATCCTTCTGATGCTACTATTTCAGGAGAGGTTTCAACTTCTATCATTCTGGGAGGTACATCCTCTTCATGTAATTCTTCAAGCTGAGACCTTATGGACTTCTTAAGAGTTGTCTCTTCATCAAATGTTACATCCCTGCTAATATCGATATGATGGAATCTTGAGATGTATATCCTGAAGGATTTGGAGACTTCATAGTATCCAATAAATATTCCCTTCTTCTCTTTCGGAATATGTACATATACTAGGCAGCCAAATATCTTGAGATGGATCACTTCAGGTTTCTTTTTTGTATACATCTCTTTAGGAGTCTTGAATCTAAGAGCACAATGAGATAATATATTCTACACATATATGTTTGTTCTTGCTACTTCAACCCAGAGGTGCATAGAGAGGTGTTGGTCATCAATCATGGTCTTTACTGCTTCCATGATAGTTCTATTAGTTATTTCCGCAACACCATTCTGTTGGGGATTAAAGGGAGTGATTAGTTCCCTCTTGATTCATGCCTCCTTACCTAATGATTTAAATTACTTTGAAGTGTATTCTCCATCATTATCTGATCTCAGTGTCTTGATTCTCTTTTCTGAGTGGTTCTGTATCAAGGCTTTGAATTCCTTGAATTTCCCAAACACTTTACTCTTGTTCTTCAAGAAGTATATCCAAATATTTCTTGAATATGGCATCAATAAATGTGGCATAGTACTCATATCCACTTAAGGATATGGAGGGCATAAGACCACATAGATCAGAATTAATTAGTTCTAATGTACCTTTAGTCTTTGTTTCACTTTTTGGAAAGCGATCCTTGATGTTCTTTCCTCTTGCAGATCCTTTTCAAGTTCCCTCATGTTCGATCTTCAAATATGGTAACTTAGTTACCACCTTGCTCACATAGGCAAATGCTTTGTAGAGTATGTGAGAAAGTATCATATGCCACAATTCACTTGAGCTCGTAGTCTCATGGACAAGGGATGCTTATGGATGTCCTTTGAGTTTGCATAGTCCTCCTTCTTCATCTCCAATGACTACGACATCTTATTTACTTTGGACCATCTACATACTTGTCCATCTATAAAAGAAACTCTATATCCTTTATTATCTAGAGCAGAGATGGAAAGTACGTTCTTTTTCAAACCTGGTACATACAGTACTTCCTTTATCTTCATGGAAGTCCCAGAGTCAAGCTTGTAGCTTTATTCACCGATACCTTTGATGGGATATTGATGGTCATCTCCCAGTGATACCTTCTGGGGAGAGTTCTTCTCTTCAAGTCTCGATAGAATTTTCTTCTTCCCTGTCGTGTGTTTTGAGGCACCACTGTCAATAATCCATGTGTATTCTCTAGGTGTTACAGACCCAGAGACTGTAGAGAATAACACATATTCTTCTACATCTTCACCTCTAGTTTTCTTTCGAGGCCCTTCTTATTAAACATCCTCATCTTCATCTAGATGAGAATGATGTCTCATGATGAGCATCAAGGAAGTAAGAAATAAGGCAAGTTTTCTCATCACCAATATCCCTCCAAATGTAACAAGTAAAAGTTCTAAAGCAGAAAGTCAAAGAACATCACTTTGAGTCTGATGTGACCTCTCGAAGAATCATTATAAGCCCATCAATCAATAAAAAAATGTTGTGGGATTTTTTTGATGGTGCTAGTTAGGGCGATCCACTGCTTAGTGGAGCTAGAGGAACTATGTATTTCAAAGAAGAAAAAAATTTGCTTATAAAATTTTCACCAGGACAAGCATCAAATAGCAAAGTAGAACTTTCAGCTCTATGGGCAGTTCTAAGGGTGGCCTTTTTAAAACAGGTGAAAATTTTGCAGTTATTTGGAGATTCAAAGATGGTTGTAGAATGGGCCAATGGAAAAGTTCGGATCAATTCTCCTCATCTCCAACATTTGTTGAACTCAATCAAAGAACTCATAGCTACCTTTGAACAAATTTCCTTTTCCCATGTGTACAAAGAACTGAATATAGAAGCAGACAAGTTGTCCAAATTGGCACTTTCCCTTCCTCCAGGTCTAATAGAGGTGGAAGGACGGAACAATGATCAGATTGAAGAACATTATATGATCATGTAAAAAGAAGTTTGTGTAACACTGTTTTGAGGCCATAATGGAAAATTTTCTTGAATGTATGCAATTATGAATCATTTTTTAAGCTTCAAGGCTAAGCTATTTTGATGTAAGCTCCAAGTGAGTGTATGCTTTTATGAAGCATTTTTTAAGGCTTCAAGGCTAATCTAATTTGATGTAAGCTCCAAGTGAGTAGTTCAAGTTTATTCGATAAGAATAAAAGGAGTTTTTTCCATAGGAAAAAAAATTATATATATGTATGTAGATATGTGTGTGTGTGTGTGTGTTTGTTAACATACTATGTTACATTAATTTTCAAATGTAAAGTTTTTTATATAGGAGATATGAAAGAAATATGATTATTGATTGTTAATTGTTAGGTGTGTAGGATTAATGGGGATTGTGTCTGCATAGTCTACCATGGTCATGCACTGGAGGAGGACGATCGAGGATATGTTCCAATAAATATGCTTGTACGTTTATAGTTTTCATGGAAATTAATGGAGTAATTTACAAAAAAAAAAATATTAGAGACTCCTTGCAATTTTGTAAATTTTAACATTACAGATAGATTTAGAGAGCCTCCCCCTCCCCCACCCAAATTTCTAAATTTTAACACCGCATATGGATTTAGAGAATCGAGATCTCTAAATCCATATGTGATGTTAAAATTTACAAAATTGCTAAATTACATTGTCAATATTGCAATTTTCCTTTTTTGTTGGACCACCTTTCTAATGCAATTTCAGTGATCAAAACTAGCAATTTCAATAACCCATCAAAAATTCTATCAGAATTTTTTAAAAAAATGAAGGAAACATAGGGAAGAATATGCTCCCTGATTATAAGCCTTCTCCAAGTTTGGACTAATTCATATTACTCTAGTTGTAGTTGTTATCTAGTCGTTTTTTATCCATGGACTAAATTAATCATATTTGGAGTTGTTTTTATTTGTGTGACTTATTATTCAGTTTTATTTTCTTCCCAATGGCTAAATTAGTCCTTTACTTTAGTCAATTTTAGTTTTTTTGCTCAAATTTAGTCATATTTAGCTTAAAAACACCATCGTGACTAACTTTTTAAATTAGTCACGTAGTCATTTATCCCACTTTTTCTACTAGTGCGATCTTAAATCACTTTTTCTTTATTTCAAAGGTATTTTTCTTATCAACACTTGGATATGTCAAAAGGGGTAAAATATTTGGGTTTTATTCTAAAACCTAATAATTATGGGAGAGAATATTAGCTTTAGTTGGTGTGAAGGATTTGAAAAAAAAGAATAAATTCCTCGTGTAAGAGATGGTTGTCTAAGGGAAGTAGAACAGTTTGATCAAGGAGGCTCTGAAGTCTCTTTCGGTGTATTAGCATATAGTTTCTTACATCTCCAAGGGCATCTTGGAAAAGATGAAGAATATTTGTTTTAACTTCTTATGGAAAGGAAGTAGTGAATATAAGGGACTGCACCTTACTAAGTGGAAAAAGGTTGCAACTCCAAAATATTTAGGAGGTTGGGGTTGAAGTATTTATGTATCTTTGGAAAATAATTAGACGCTAAGTCTTTGTGGAATGTTATTACAACATCTAGTCTTTGGAGTAGAATTATAATCGACAAGTACATTTCACTATATTCACCGTTGGATTTTATTAGGAAGGAGAGATAATGTCTAAAAAATGTTTCTAATCAATGACATTGAATTTTTTTTCAGTTCTTGGAAATTATTTGGCATGGAAAGTTGGAAATGGTTTCCCAATGAGAGTGGGTGTTGATGTTGTGATAGGTTGTGATAGGAATACCCGTATGCCCGTTGATTTGGTTCAACACTTTTAGACTTTATGGAGAAGTACCTTAAACTTGGTAGGAGATCCTATATTGACTATTGTGTGGAATTAAGGGTCGATGATAACTCAGCAACTTGATCTTGCTGAAGAATGCATTCTAGTTTGGAATAGTTTTATAAATAAATTAACTTAAGGTTCATATAATACTTACTCATGGGGTTGATGAACTTGTTCGGTCTTACAACTAAGTTATAGGGTCATATTCAGATAGTCACAATTATGCTTATAATTTTGTTGTTGGTAGTGATGAAGTAAGTGGCGGTGGAGGAAATTGTGCAAAATTTGAGCACCTCTCAAATTCAAACGTTGTATGTGGTTGATTCTTTATAATAAGGTTTTAACATAGTAGGAAAAGAAAAAATATGAATACTTTAGGTCCAAGGATTTGTTTACTTTGCAAAAGTTATGAGGAGAATACCTCCAACCTTTATCATTTATGCCAATACTCTCGTTAGGTTTGGGTAGGGTATAAAGTATGTTTAGTAAATATAATTTGTGATGCAAGGGAAATCTGAATGATTGTTTCTTGTATTAGTTTTGCTTGAGAGAACTAAAAAAATTAAAATAGTCTCTTTCGTGGTTATTTGAATTATTTGGTTGGAAAATAATTCCATCCTTTTTACTGAAAAACACATTTCTCACTTTCAAGTTGTTGCACAGGTGATGTCTATTTTGATTTGTATAAGTCTTCTCCTAAAGTAAAGATCCAAATACCTATAGGGACAGTTCAGATTGATAAATCATATTCCTTAATTTTTTTCAATGGAGCATGTTAAGGCTTAGTTTTGATTTATGGTATTGGCTTTAGTTTATGTTTCCATGATACCCATCATATCTCACTTAAAATAAATTTAAGTGTGGGGGATAGATAACCTTAGTGAATTTAAAGCATTATTCTTTTTGCTTAAAATGGATTTGGATAGTGGTATACTTCATTTCCAGTTATTTGGAGATTCCCTATTAGTCATTAGCTAGTTGAATGGCTCAGTCCAGGTGTATAACATGGATCTATAAGGCATTTTTGTTCAAATTAAGGAAATATCCTCTTTTTTTAATCATGTCAAATTTTGACATGTATAGGGAACACAATACAAGGACGGGTCTCCTCTCTAAAGAGGGTTTACAAAAAGTTGAAAAGCACTTTTATGTGGAAGAATTCCTAGATGGACGAGAGGTTGCATCTAGGAGGGGGGGTGATTTGAAAATCTTCGGGATCTTTTTTAACCATACATTTTGCATGTGAAATTTAAATGTTAATTACTCATAAACAAGCTTAAAGGATGAAAATTTTAGTGCTTAAATTAATCACATAAGCAATAAACATAGATATACAAACCAGAAATAGAAGACACGACTGATAACGGAGTTCACCCCTCCTGGGCTACATCTATGGGCCACTTCCAATGGGAAAGATGATCTTATTAGTCTTCAAAATCTTACAAAATATGAGTTTCATGAACGCCTATGAGTTCTGTCAATCAAACTCAAACAAATTGCACCATTGTGTTCATCTCAAAATTCTGAAAAAAAACAAGTATAAACTCAAATACCTTTGCCTGAGACCTCCTTTGGCACACAAATCAAGAAACACTTCTGCAAATAAGACAAAACAACACTAATTATGTACATATTTTCCCTCGGGATCCATGCCCATTAGTGGCCTCTATGCCTTGGGAATCGTTCTTGTACCTGCCTCAAGTACTGTGCAAAATTGCCTTGTGTTATGAGCTCTGAACTTGGCCATTGCTTGGCAATTTCGTGGTTTTTTTTATAATGTTTAAGCATTTTCAACTTAAAAGATATTCCCACCATTGTAATCTCAATTTAGGGCTCGTCGTCCAATGGTAAAGGCGTTGGTGTTATGTGCGGTAGAGGTTCTGGGGTCAAACCCGTCAACCTCTCCTCTCTTTACGTGCTTTTGGACAGTTGTGCATATTACATTAACATACAGTTGTACGATTAAAGTGTGGCATTTGATATATGGTCCACGCTATGGTTTGTTATATAGTTTGTTGTGATGTGGTTATATTATGGTATGGATCCACGCTATGGTTTAACATATAACTTTGAATGGGGGCTTCAGTGTTGGCATGGGTCAAGGGCTATACCCTTGGTCGCTCCCCATTTTTTTCCATAGTACATAAACTTAAGCTTATATAACTTCTAACCATATACTATTAAGAACTATTGTGGATGGGAGATGGTTAGGCGGACTTGTGAAGGCTTTGGCTGGTTTAGAGGTTATGGGTTTGAATCTCATGGACTCACTAAATTTTTACAAAAACAATTACATTTACAATTTTGCGGAAAGAACCATTTTTTTCCAATTTCAACCATAATTGCCGAAACTTCAAACCTGAATAACTTTTGCGTCCGGAGGTATTCCCCACGAAACAAGCGCTTATGGAAATCTCTTGTCGAGATACACATCCCGGTAAGATTTAATTTACATTTTGAAGACTTTAAATTTGATTGACTATGATATGATCCTCCCGGGTCAGGGGATTTGTCCAATTTTTTTTATAGACCTTATGGTCTATGGTTGTAAGCTACCATATTTTATTTTTGAGTATTTTGATATATTATATTTTTTATAGTAAAATTAAAAACTTGTATATAACTAAGTAATTTGGTCAGTTGTAGATCTTTTTTAGACCCATTTGATGAGCAACTTTCCAATCTTATATTGAGAAAAAATAAGGCTAGTATTTTGGTAAGGCTTAATGTCAAGTCTTTTTTTGGTTCCAAGTACACCTAAAGATTGTACTTTTGTTTCAAAGAGAATAGAAGGTATGTTTTTTCTTAAAAAAATTGCAATGAGAATTTCATGATACTAAAATTCTCCTTTATCAATTACAAAACTTTCCTTTTCTAGCAGAAAATTGTGGATCAACTAAACATTCTCACTAATAGAAAAACTAAAAGATCCACTTATATCTATAACTAATTCCATATTTACATTCTTTTATTAAAACAAAAGGATAAAAATTCTAAAAACCAAAGTATTATACCAATTTAGATTGCACTTGGAAAAGAGTTGAATCTCTAAAATATAGATGCAAACTCAATGCTAGTCCTTAAAGAATACTGAAGTTGATTATAGTTTATTTCATACTTTGAGGGTATTGTACCTACAACAACTCCCTTGCAATTTTTTAGGAAAATGAAAGGTACCCCACTTAAAATTTTGAAAATCAGTATCTACCCTTGTTTGATTTGATAGTTCTTGGATTGGGGCTTTCTGGTTTTACTAATGTCGATCATCTTGCGACATTTTTCTCATTTCATCTCTTTTATTTTAATTTTCACTTTTTTTATTCATGAATCCAAAATGGATATCAGGCTTCGTTAAGTTTGTTGTTGGATTCGCCTTTTTTTATTTGGTTACATTCAGATTATATTTTTTGTAAGATTTTTTTCTAATGTTTTCGACCCCGACATTCCTAGGGTTTTTTTAGATCGGATTGAAGGTTTTCCTTGTCCATGCTTTCCAACCTCAATCAGATCTGAAATTTATTATTTGCTTATTTCGATGCTTTGATTTCAAATCCGCGACCTCATGACATTCACCTTGGGAAATCATATTTATTTATTTTTACTTCCTAATGTTTTTTTTCAGACGAAAAAAGCACTCCTTGGTATTCTATTGAATCAAAGGAATTGTGTACATCATCAGGGAATATCAGGACCAACCAAGTGGCCTCTAACAACTAGCAACTAGCCATAAAATATAGCTTACATCGATATCAAATACAAAGAAAATGTGTTCCTTCAGAACCAGCTATCAACAAAACCAGGCATTGTGTACCAGAAATGTTCCTCGCATAAACTCACTGCATAGCTATCAGCCAAGTATGACCCTAAGGAAGATAAAAAGAGCCCAGAGGCTTTAACCAAGGCAGGGCTAGGGTCATCTCTCATAGTCAAATGTCATGACTAATCAACAGGAAATATATTTCACATATATGAGTCAAAACCAAAACAACAGAAGACCCACAGGCCTTTCGCATATCAGAGCAATGCTCTCAAAATAGTTGAATTCTCACTTCCTCCAATCACTCACCTTCACATATTTCAGTAAAGGTAAGATGGCTCGATACCTCATTAAGCCCTGCCTTGGATAATGTATCAGCCCTCTTGTTATATTCCCTATAGACATGGTTGAAATCCACATAAGTGAACAAAGATATAAGCTTTTTGGTGTTGTTGCACCAAGCTTCTAAGTTCACCATGGCAAGAGTGGATTCTCCCTTTGCCGAATTTATAATCATAAAGGAGTCACCAAAGACATGTAGATATGGTAATCCAATGTCTTTGGCAATGTATAATAATGCCCAAAGTGCTAGCAGCTCGGCTCTTGTGTTAGTGTTGTATCCACAGCCTAAAATAATGGAGAAATAATGTTGTTCATTTATCCAGAGACAAGCACCCGCACCTCCAATTGAATCAGTTATAGCTCCATCAAAGAAATCCATAGGAAACAGTTTTTTTGGAGGAGGTCCAATATTTCTAACTTTAGTTCTTTTAATATGAGGTACTTGGTGAGTAGTGACCTCTAGCATAACCCTGTGGCAGATTCTGGAAATATTCGGCTCTATGTTCTCAAATATGTAGTTGTTCCTGGTCTTCTAGAGATTCCAAATAACAAAAATAAGCAGATACAAAAGATCCCCATCCTTGGAGAACCAGCTGGTGAGATTCCCTGAGAGAGTCAAATCTAACCAAGCTAACTTCCTAATCTTTACTCATGAGACTTTCATTTATGATGTTACGTATCCAACATGAATTCTTAACTCTATCATGATTTATCCATGGGTCTGTCGTTATGGAGCAACTTTGTTGGAAGTATCATTTTACTTACTTTTAACCCTCTAATGTTTTGATCCTGATGTTTCGAAAAGGTAAAGTTTGTCAGATACCAAACGTCAGGTTGGAACATTTATCATTCCTTTTTCCATCTTAACGTTTTGCGGACCCAAGGTCTTCTTGCAATCTTGCTAACTATTAGTTTAGGTCCATCGGCTCATATTATCATTGTCAGAGGTTTTCCTTTTGCATTCTGATATTTTGGACCCAAAACTTTGTCATGGCATTCTCTTAATTTTCATTTTGAATCCTCCCTTTTTCAATTAATTTGTTTTCATCTATCGGATATCAATCTAGTATAACTTTATGATATGATGTGTCAAAGCTTAATCATCACCGTGATTATATCCATACATCTATCTTAAATGATTGTTATTTTGTTGTCTTATGTGTTGCATCATTTAAACTAATTACTTTGTCACATCGTTTTGCATAAGTAATGATTGCACTACCTCGATTATTTTGATTTATTGCTTATTCCACACTGCCTGCATGTGTATATTGAGTTTGTTTGAGTTCATTTTATGCTTTGGTTAGACTAGCATGTTATTTTAACAGCTTAGCATAGCTTTGGTTTTAGGTGCATAAACAAATTATTTGAGCTCCTTGACGAATTGAAATAATTTACTTAAAAGTTTTATTTTAAAGAGTTTTGTTAAAACATCATACCACCATATAGCTAGGACCATTATATCATTAGTTTTCACTTATGCTAGATAATCCAAACTTGCTTTATGGTGTCTCCCTAAGGTTGCTGGGGGTTTTGGACCATTTATTGCACCCAACGCCCACATTTTGGTCAACCAGGAGCTAAGGAACCCTTATTAATGCCCCTTTTGGTCCCCTAGGGTGCTCCTAGTCCTTAAATCATGGATTTGGATTGAATTGGGGCGCCTATGCATTGTATTTGGTTTTTTTTACTCATTTTTACCATTTATGGTTGCCTAGAGCCACTCCCACTCCACCATGTGCTCCACCAAGCCTACTCTACCCTCATTTAGGACCAAGCATTGCTCCCCAACATTCACATTACCATTCGTAATTGTTTGGGGGTGTTTGGGAGCCTATTGGTTAACTTAGGGGGGGTTTGAGGTCCAATGTAAACTTGCCACATGTATGTCACCAATGCGCCTCCAAAGGCTAATGATTTTCTCATAATGTAATATAATCATGTTCCATACATGTTTACATGTTGGAATGTAATAGAAAACTCAATTATTGGCACCATCTCTATGTGTTAATTTTGTCTCCTTTCATTATTTTCTTCATGTATTATTAAATTATTTTGTTGTGAGTATTCTCTTAGCTTTTAGATCCTACTATGCATAAGAGTTTCATATGGTATCAGAGCTCAAGGAGTTGCAAACCAAATTCAGAGAGTTCATAGGGTTCGAATTAGAAATCTAGGGTTTCCTCCAGAAGATTGAGAGTTTGCATTGTAGTTTGTTCATTGTTCTTTGTCACTCTGTCCACAGTAGCAAATGGAGCAGTCTCGTGTCACCTTGATCTCTCCATTCATCTACTTTTATTGGAAGGTCGAGATGGTAATCCAACTTAGATACAAAGGTATCTAAATAGGTACCATGGGGACAAAAAATGAGCCAAACTCAATTGTTGAGAAGTCCAAGTTTTTTAACAGATTGGATGAAGCATTTGAGATGCTATGTCAAAGCATTTCGAGAGAACTCCTATTTCATGCTGACAGTATTATAAATCCAATTTAAGTGTGGCTCAAGCTTGATTCTTTGTTTAGGAATACTGATGAACTAAGAGGCCATCATCTTGAAAACGAGTTGATCACCTTGAACCCAACTCATTTCGAGACAATGCAAGACTTCTTCACCAAGTTTAAATCCCCGGTTCTTCACTTGAAGCAATGTGGCATCAAAAAGAAGGAAGAGTAGTTGATTTTGTCAACACTTTATAATCTAGGGCCTAAATATTTAGTGTTTGTTTCGACATTTCACTTAGTCAAGCTGACAATTCGAAACTGGAGAATGCCATCTTTGGAAGACTTCATGGAGTCTTTGACTAAAGAATAAGACAAATTGGTTCAAATGGGTACCATCAAATCCACCAAGCACTAATCCCTTGCTACAGGTATTTTGAATCAAGCAAATGGAAATAAAAATCCCAAGGATTCGAAGCAGCAAGAGAAGAAGAAGGACAAGGAGAATCCCAAATCTTCTAATCGGGATTCAAATCCTAGCAAGGACAAAGGGAAGAAGAAAGAGAAGACCATATTCACTTACTGTCACAAGGGTTCACACCCTGAGAATGCATGCATGAAGAAAACCATTGACATGATGGTGCAACTCTTTGAAAAGAACAAAATTCCCCTTCTAGATGGAGCAAAGAAGAGGGATGGGGTTCGAATTCTGAAAATAAGGAGAGGCACCATGCATTGGTGGTTGGATCTTTTGGATTTTCCTCCTTCATCATAGATTCAAGTGCCTCAAGGCATATGGATTCAACAAAAGAATCCTTCTCGACCCTACATCCATATAGTGGTCCATCCATGCTCATGGGTGATGACTCAAAGATCCTAGCCAAAGGGATTGGTAAGATCTATCTTGACAATGGGTGCTTCAACGATGTGTTGTTTGTGCCTGATCTTGCAGAAAACCTACGTTATGTCTATAAAATGAATCACACAGGTTCAGCCAAGAGAGTAACATTCACTCAAGATAATGTGAAAATTTCATAAATCTCTACAAGCAAAGTGGTTCTAGTGGGTATTGCAGATCATCAGTCAAGAATGTACAAATTTTCACACTTTCTTCCTTACTCCTCAAGGAATGTGCTCCTGTCACATGCCAATGAGATCGACAATCTATGGCATGAGAGGTTTGGACACCTAAACTATAGATATATTCAAGCTTTTAGCAAAGAAAATATGGTTGAAGGGCTTCCAAGAATTAAATTTTCCAAAGGAACATGCAAGGGATGCATTGTTGGAAAGCGTGCAAAGCGCAATTATGACAAGGGGAAGGCAAGAAGGTTTGTCCAAGTGCTTGAATTGATCAATTCATATCTGATAGGACCTCTTACCATGCCTTTCTATGGAAACTCAAGGTATGTCTTAACATTCATAGATAATTTCTCAAGATATTGTCTGGTTTTTTTCCTCAAGCTAAAATCCGAAGTGTATGAGATCTTCAAAGCTTTCAAAGCTTATGTTCAAAACTTCAGTGGGAAGAATATAGAGGTCTTAAGGACTGATAATCGCAAGGAATATGTCAATAAGAACCTACAACATCTATGTGAATATAATGGCATTCAAATGCAACATTCAGTTCCTTACACACCACAACAAAATGGTGTGGCACAACACAAGAATAGAGCATTGAAGGAGATGGCCACATGCATGTTGGAGGCTAAGCCTTTGTCTCCTAAGCTATGGGAAGAAGCCATCAATTGTGATGCATATGTTCAAAACAAATTTCCACTCAAAGCATTGGAATACAAAACTCCATTTGAGGCTTGGAGATGTCACAAGCCAAATGTGTCTCGTTTTAGGGTTTCTGGCTCAAAGGCATGGGCTAGAATTCCTCCAGAGAAAAGAAAAGCCTTGAAACCCCAAAGAAAGGAGTCAATAATGGTTAGATATGTTGAATATGTAAAGGGATACATTCTCTTTGATCCCTCATCTCAGAAAACATTCATTGATAGAAGTGTACAGTTCGAAGAAGAGCCTATGCAAGAGGTTGAACTAGTAGAGGGGGATTGCTCACACACTCCACTCAATGATGATGTACGTGATGTTTCTCTTTCTGATTTTTTTTATTCTGATATCGAAGATGAAGATGATTACATTCATGCAGATCATGGATCTCTGACAAGGCCAAAGTATGTTAAGAAAACCATACAAGCAACCGGTGATCTTGCAGGAGATCCACTAGACACTAGGAAGACTAAATCTCAGTTTCACAATGCTTTCTCCACTTGTGATTCGAATATTCCATAGAGTTGTTTTCCAATAGTTGGATCTAATCCAAATTCGTATGAAGAAGTATCATAAGACCCAATATGGCAAACATCCATGCAAGAAGAGTTCAAGTCTTTGCAAGACAATGAAACTTGGGAGTTGGTTCCTCTACCTTCCAAGAGGAAACTAGTGCAATGTAAGTGGGTTTATAGGGCCGATATGGTTGTTGATGGTTATGATGTGAAGTATAAGGCCAAATTGGTTTCCAAATTCTTCTCTCAACTGCATGAAGTGGACTATATAGAGATATTTTCATCGGTAGCAAAGATGGGCTCAATCAGGATAGTTTTAGCCATTGCTACATCTAAGCAATGGGAGGTGTACCATATGGATGTGAAGGGTGATTTTCTTCATGGTGACCTTCATGAGGAGATTTATATGCACCATATTGAAGGTTTCATTCATGATCCTTCACTTGTTTGCAGGTTGAAGAAGTCTCTCTATGGCCTCAATCAAGTTCCCAGAGCTTGGTATGTCAAGATGGACAACTTTCTTCTCTCACAAGGTTTTGAAAGATGCAAATATGATCCTAATGTGTATTTGAATAATTTATATGACTCTATTCAGAAGATAGTATTGTATGTTGACAATATTTTTATCACTGTAATTTGCATTGTTTATATAGGTTCAATTAAGTCTTCATTACACAATGATTGACCTAGGATTGTTGAAACAATTTCTTGGCTTGGAGATTGAGCAATATGATGCAGCGATAAAGGTCAGCGAATCAAGGTATGTTGCAGACCTATTATTAAAGTTTGAAATGGATGAATGTAAAGTTGCTAAGTGTCTCTTCCTTTCAGGAGTAAAACTAGGTGATTTTGGTTCAACTCCATTGGTGGACAACTCGTTGTACAGACAACTAGTTGGGAGCTTGTTGTATCTCACACACTCTCGACCTGATTTGATTTATGCAATAGGTGTTGTTGCTATATATATATGCAGAAGCCTCATGAGATCCAATGGAAGGCTGCTAAAAAGATCTTTCATTATGTGCAAGGAACCAAACACTTCAAGATACACTATGCAACTAGTTCTCCACTGGAACTAGTTGGATTTACTGATTATGATTGGGATGGAAAATCCACTGACAGAAATTCCACTTTAGGCTATGTATTTATGCTTGCACATGGTCTTATATGTTGTAAAAGTAATAAACAACACACTATTTACTTATCTTCAGCTGAGTCCAAGTACAGAGGAGTAGTGAATGCAACTATAGAATGTGTGTGGTTGCAAGGCATTCTTAGAGAACTTGGTTTTACATTTGATTCACCCACTATCATTTGGTATGATAATCAAAGTGAAATAAATATATCCACATATCCAATACAGATATAGAGGACCAATCACACTGAGATTCACATGCACTACATTAGGAGCTTGGTGCATGACGAGGTGATATCATTGCAGTATTGCCCATCTATCAAGCAAACTGTTGACATCTTCACCAAGAGCTTCACAGAGAAGACATTCACCTATCTTAGATCACTATTTGGGGTGGGTGACACATGGTGATGACTGATATTCATTTTCAGATTTTGCTTCATGTCCATTTTAGAGGGGATTTTTTATTCCCATGTGGTTTTCCTTCTTACCTTGGTTCTATGGACTAATAAAATTTTGTAAGAGGTGACTTGAGCCTTAGTCGCCAAGGCCTCAATTTTGATGTGGTTTCACTAAGTTAGGATTAAGGGGGGGTGTTAGAACATCATACCACCTATTACCATAGGCATCATATCACCTAGGACCATTTTCTCATTCGTTTTCACTTATGCTAGATAATCCAAACTTGGTTTATGGTGTCTCCCTAAGGTTGTTGGGGGTTTTGGACCATTAATTGCACCCAATGCCCACATTTTGGTAAAATAGGAGCTAAGGCACCTTTATTAATGACCTTTTGGGTCCCTTGGGGTGCTCCCACTCCTTAAATCATGGATTTTGGTTGACAAGGGGTGCTTATGCATTGTATTTGGTTGTTTTTTACTCTTTTGGACCATTTATGACTGCCTAGAGCCACTCCCACTCCACCATAAACTCCACCACGCCTAATCTACACTCATTTATGACCAAGCATGCCTCCCCAATTTTCACATGATCATTCGTGACTGTTTGAGGGTGTTTGGGAGCCTATTGGTCAACCTAGGGGGTTTTGAGGTCCAATGTAAGCCAGCCACATGTATGCCACCAATGGGCCTCCAAAGGCTAACAATTTTCTCATAATGTAATATAATCATGTTCCAGACATGTTTAGATGTTGTACTGTAATATAAAACTCAATTATTGGCACCATCTCTATGTGTTAATTTTGCCTCCTTTCATTATTTTCTTCATGTATTTTCAAATTATTTTGTTGTGAGGATTCTCTTAGCTTGTAGATCCTGCCGTGAATCAGAATTTCACAAATTTGATCAATACCTTAAGAGTACATATTAATAAAGAGAAGTGAACTCATATTTTTGAATTTCAATGATTTATTGAATTTTACCAACCCTAAACTTTAATTAAACAAGAGAAAGTTGTGTTGCAACATATCCATTCCAAAAGAACATTGGATGAGTGCATCTCTACCAAAAGAATGTTAGATAAGTGAAGGCGCTATGAAACTAAATTTCGTGGTCCCCTTATATACACTCGTACGTAATGCATAAGGCACAGACCACTAACTAATAAAAATCTTATATCACATTCCTCACTTTTGTACATTCATGAAATTTATGGCTTAAAAATTTGAACTCTTTATATGTGATAATAGTGAAAATGGAGCGTGAATAATCCAATCCAAACTAAACTCTCATGAGCAAACTATTTTCAATCACATTGAAGAAAAATTTGTTCACATGTGTTTTGTGTTCCACCTTCTTTCACGTCCGACTAACCAACTATCGTCCAATCAAGAAAATTGCAATATAACTTTGCAATGGCGGTTTCTTAAGATCTTTTGCTTTAAATTAAATTTCCGAAATGTATCCTCATATTCATTCTCAATGCACATATATTCCTACAAATCAATAGAAACAAAGGCATTAAGAATTGAAACTTCAAACTAATAATTGTTGAACCTATTGGTTCATAAAGAGTTTTGGATTTTCACAACTAGTTTCATTGCAAACTCATTAGAAATCTCCTTTAAAAATGATAATAGTTTAATCTTCCGCAAAGATGAATATCAGAGTGATAAGATATCAATGAACAACTTGATTTGATAGTTATTATATAATTTACAATGTTCAAACAAAAAATTTGTGACTTCAAACATTTTCATGTCTACAGTATTGTCCCCTTTAAAAGTTTTCCAATAAATTTTTCATGATCTATTTATAAAATCTCCCAAGCTATTTAGGAATTGCTTATATAGGAATTATTTATATTTTGGGGAAATGAAATGTAAAAAGGATTCTAGGTAGTCATCCCAATACAGGTTCAACGATGATGCTATTCATCAAACTTTTCAAGAAAAATAGACAGGAGTGTTTTCTTGTTTGTCTAATTGTCAAACAATATTTTCATTTATATCTCCCAAGATTTAGTTAGATGCCCTTCATTTTGGAGCCAAAAGAAATAAACATTGTAGAAAATGGCAATCAAAAAGGAAAATTGAGGAGGAGAAAAGTTTGCTTGTTAATGAAATTTAAATTTAAATTTTTATTCATGCTTTTTTTTCTTTGAAGTTTAGGTTTTCCAGCTTATAGTATATTTTATTTGTAATGGGTATATATTTTCACTATTATGTTTTCAGAATTGGGCAGGTTAATTCTAATGATTGGTAAGAGGTAGGGGTTGTTTCTAAGCTTTTTGCGAAGAGCTAGCTATCAATAGAAGGCTAAGTTTCTGGGATTCAGATATGGATATGGATCCTCTAATTTAAAAAAAAGCCACGATCTGGATTCGGTGGGGAAACGACAAGTACAAATAAGAAAAATATAATTTTTTAATTTTTTTGAAATTAAAACTTATATAAAAATTACAATTTTTCATTTTAATATATACATTTATAAATTATAATACCTAATTTGTAGAAACTTTAATATACGAGTTTATGGCTCAACTAACAAGTTTAATATCTATAACTTAAATATAAGGCCACCGCCTCCCTTCTACTTGTTTTTTTCTTTTTCTTTTGCAGTTACCCCTTTCAAGGATACTCTAACGGATTCATAAGTAAATCCTCTTAAACTCCATTTGTTTGTTTTTTTATATACATTATAAAAATAGAGGGGTAACTATTCAATGTAACAATTATTTTATTCTATTTGTCTTTTTCTCATGTGCATATCTATGCACATACTTAAGGAATTATGTAACTTATTGCCAAAATAATAATACTTAGGGTATATGTTCACATTTCTTATCCCCTAAATGCTGAAATCCTCTAGCCCCATTTCTTGTTCCATCCCCTGTTTATAACTTTATTGTTTCTGGTATTGTTGGTTAACATTATTTGTTTTTTCAATCCACACTTTTAAAATTGCTTTTTAATTTATACTAAGAGGCATTAATTTGTCATTTGAAGTTGTACAAGTACTCCACTCCCATGTCCATTTTGGTGGTATTGGATATCTTGTTTTATTATGTCCCCGACAAGGGGATATATATGAATCGCTCACAGCGATTATTTGAACCAATTTGTAGTAATTTTTAAAAAACCATGGAAGTTAGTCTAATGTTGTGTATTATTTTTTTATTTTTTAGTTTTTTAGTTTCTGAAATGTCTCTTTTTTAAGCTTATTATTGGATGGTGGAGATGACGTTCCCTTGGTTTAGTGTGCCCCAAGACCCGGCGGCGTTGCTGATATCAGCAATGCTATAATGCTCCTCGTAAAAATACCTCCTTTAATATATATTGCATATTTCGGATCCCACTGATTAGACAACCATGATGCACCTCTCCTGAGCTTCTGACACTGACTTCATTAATGCCGGTTCGCCATCTCGCTTCCGGTTAGACCTTGTTGGAGAGGCTGCGTTCTTGCTCTTATTATTCTATTTTATTTTATGTGCTGCAAATTTAGTAATGGTCACGGTTTGGAAACCAAGTGTTAGAAGACTAAACACTTGTTACCATCCAGCGAACCACGTGTTACAAAGATTTTGATCCTTTTTTAGTTTTTTAATATTTTTGAACATTTTCTGAATTATTAAGCACACATGTAGATCCAAGTTTAACAGCTGTGAAATAATGCAGATGTTATTTTGACGGTTGTTACAGGTCTTTTTTAACCAGAACGTCATGAACATTCAAGTCCAAATTCAGCTAATTCTCGATTTCAACATATCGACTAGAGACACATCCACAGAACCTCATGGACAGGAAGGTGCAAGCAGCTGCCAAACAACTTCATGGATAGGAAGGTGCAAGCAACTGCCAAACAATCGATACTCCACAGCCAATACAACTTCATGTACAGGAAGGTGCAAGCAACTGCCAAACAATTGGTACTCCTAACTTCTATGCCTGACAAATTTGACAGCATTGGCTGATGAATAGAACAGTAATTCAAAGGTTAGCTTAAATGTTTATTTTCTTGAGTATAATAGATTTTTTTGGTAGTCCTTTTTGGACAGGTAAAATGTTTTTTTTTGGGTATTTAGTTTAAGGCAGATCTATGTTCTTGTTTTATGGTATTTTTTATGTTTTTTTGGGTAATAATTTTTGGACAAAATGGTTTAGTTTTAAATTATGGCTATATCCTTGTTCTAGAAGAAATGATCTCTAATAAATCTCTGTAATTCCTGTAATTCTTGCCTCGCTTTGTAAATTTCTTCCAATCACTTTAATTTAACAACACTTGTCCTTAATCATTTCCTCAAACCCTCTATTGTCATATGCCTCCTGTATATTATATGCCATCCTGTAAATTATATCGAATAGCAGATGACAAACATTCACAATGGGATTGGAAAACTGCAGCGCACTTTTAAAACTATAAAACGAATGTACTAGTCTATTTTGCGTCAACACTCAACTAGCCCTACTTTTTCTTTTTTCTTGTCTAGATTGTAATTATTGTAATTATAGATACTTATATAGCAATTTTTTTGAGATCAATCAATAGAGAACTATTTAAGTTAGCCCATCCTCTGCAGTTATTTTAATAACTAAAAAAATATAAGTCATACTGGATTTTGATTTCCAAGTTTTTATCCCAATTTGCATGCTTTATATCTACAGACTTAGAAGGACGAGGAAGACTAGTTGCTTGCTTGCTCTTTACCTACAGACTAAGAAGAGGGAAGGCCAGTGAGTGAAGCAGTCAGTCACTTCGTTTACTGGCACGATGGAAGAAGCTGCACAGTTACTACAGCGGCTTTAACAGACGTGCAGTTTCTCAGAGTTCTTCTGAAAAAAACCCCAAGCAGCTCAAAACATCATTGACCTCTATTCTCACTTTTACACATGGCATCGAGGGCAATATTCAACTCAATGGGTGTTCACGGTTCTTCTGCGCCTGTTAACAGGATGGTTTGGCGGCTCTTCAGCAATGACAGGGGAAGGGTTCTCCACGAAGAGGAAAAAGCAGCTGAGAATATCTACATTAAGGTTACATCTCATCTCTCTAATTTCCGTTTGAAAATAACTGAAATAAACTGCGAATCTGAGCATGAAAATTCCGTTTTCTCGTTATTGTGATTTTTTATTGGGGTGTCTGTGATGGCAGAGAAAGGAGCAGGAGAGTAGGGAAAAGTTGAAGCAGAAGACAGAGAAGGAGGTCTGGTTGCTATGGATAGCGTTTTGTTATGATTTATTTGGTTTTGATAAATATTGGAGGCACGACTCTCTCATCCTTGGTAATGAGCTTAAAATTTTCTTGTTCTAAGCATAGATTCAAATTTCTTACATTTCAAATGTTTTTGCTATAGTTTATATCAATTTTTTTGCGGGATTATTTAAATTTTGATTTATCTTACTTTCTATTCGTCTATATAGATGACGTAGGTGTGGGACTTTGTGTCCCAAGACCGGACGGCAAGCTGGGGTAAACAAAAAATAATCATTTTGTGCCAAACATCTGGGTGACCAATAGTCTACACTTCGATTATCCAAAAAAAAAAAAAAAAAGTTTTTTCAACATGCTATTGAGAATATTTGAGTTCTTTTTTATTATTATTCCCTGCAAGCATGGAATAATGTATTCGATCAATTTTTGGTAGTTGTGACTATCTATTTCAGTTTTTTAGGCTATATTTTTTTAAGCTAGTAAAGTTGTTTTCCTAACTATTCAGCATAGCATCTTATTGTGTAATCTACTTTTCATTTTCCAGCAGCAGTCCTGACAACTGACAACACTCACAACTCATGCATCCAATATTGATCTCTAAAAATTGAGAACCTTGAGCTGTCATCCTCGAATGTCCAGTCAAGGTTAGCGTGGTAGACTTGTAAACAAGGCATGCAATCATCCATCTGTCAATGTGCATGCTTATACTGGTGGATACCTTCTACATGTTCACCGACCTTAGGAAGTTTGTTGTGAGGTTGCTTGACAGTCAAAACGAAGGGCATTTTTCACGAATACCCAGAGCATTTGCTATAAAAATGTGCATTCAATGTTGCAATACTTCCTTTGAGTTGAAGTCCAACTTTCTTGAACGGCAAGAATATGGCTCAGTCCAGCTTTCTTGAATGGTAAGCACGGGATGAAGGCAAAAATGGAGAAAAGGAAATCGAAGGGCACCTGTGCGGTATTACTAGAATTGGGAATGGTGGACAGATTGTATAACCTTCTTGATAAATTTCTGAAGAGTAAGTCATTCGCTCTCAGCAAAGATGATATAGTGGAGTTGAATGGATGGACTGTTTATAACTATAATCACATGCAAATGACAATGTTGGACATGCTCACATACTCACAACCCTGACAAGTTGCAGTGTTGCAAACATATTCCAGGTATGAGCTCAATTTTATGCATGAATGTGTTTAAAAAGCAGGTCTACACAGATTTCTTTGGCGATACAAAGCACTTTAAAAACTTTGGAATTGAAAATCGAAGGGTCGTAGTTGGGAATGAAAATTGTACATGTTTAAAATAGCATTAGACTAATCATAAAAGAATCAATTGTGCATGAAATCTTTAAAATGATTTTAAAAGGTTTCTCAAACCACTTTTGCCATAAAAACGGTAACCGGGTAACCTTAATGTTGAAGATTATGTTGTTTTTTTTCCTGT
>LPNX011107901.1:352120-398922 GCA_001517045.1 Pseudotsuga menziesii
TTAGATGGTTGCATTTCTTTATTTGGTTGAATCTTTATTTCACAGGAAGTTTCTCATTCCTGGCCTTCTCACTATATATATATATAGCTTGATTGACCTATATTTAGATGGTTGCATTTCTTTATTTGGTTGAATCTTTATTTCACAGGAAGTTTCTCATTCCTGGCCTTCTCACTATATATATATATAGCTTGATTGACCTATATTTAGATCGTTGCATTTGTTTATTTGGTTGAATCTTTATTTCACAGGAATTTTCTCATTCCTGGCCTTCTCAGGTTGTGAATTCTAGAGGGACAGTTCTTAGAGTTGGTTTGATCTACATGGAAATAGGCATAGTGCAGGTGACACCCTGGTCTATCCTAATCCGGAAGCTAGCTTTGTTGCTACCTGCTCTTGTCCAAAGGTATGATCTATTGCTATTTTTTTCAAGGATTTATGAATTTATAATCTCTTCTAACTATTAAAAAGTTAGCTAAATGGATGAACTATTTATGCTATAAAATGTAGTTTACCAAATATTCTCTTGCCTATCGGAAATTTTCTTTCTATTGCCCTTCATTGCTATCCCATTGCATTCTATTCCTGGAAAATGTAGAAAGTTCCATGAGGGGTGACAATTGGTTGGATCACGAGTTTGAAGTGGTTAATTGTAATTGCTACATTTTTATTTGTTCTACCTACTTATGTGTAGTTTTTCAAATACACTTATATTGTGCTTGTAAATTGAAGTGCTTTGGCTTAGCACTCTAACTATAAAATTCCATAAGATTGGTGCTCTTTCACCATAATTTCTCCATGGAACATTTACAACAAATAAAATGAAATATATTTAATTCAATGCTTCAAGATAATGAGACCCTAAGATTAACAATAATCTTTAATAACATAGTTCACATGTTTTGTTTAAAAACAATATGCAATAGATATAGTAGTCAATCGATGCTCTAATTGTTCCTTATTATTAAATGTTTAATGATGCACAGTGAATTTCGATTTATGATATGTTTCTTATTATTAAATGTTTAATGATGCACATTAAATTTAGTAAACTGGTATAAAATGCATGTAATTTTCTTTTGAACTTTGTTGAAAAAATAGAGGGTATTACATAGTGTAATTTTCTTTCGAACTTTGTTGAAAAAGAAAATGCAATAGATATAGTAGTCAAAATAGAGGCTCTAATTGTTCCTTATTATTAAGTGTTTAATGATACACAGTGAATTTCGAGTAATGATATGTTTCTTATTATTAAATGTTTAATGATAAATATTAAATTTCGTATACAAGCAAGCCTCTAACCCCAAAATTGTTATGACAATGTCGGGGACATTGCCACCACGTGGCTCTTGTTTTATAATGAACTGATTGCGTACTGACAAAATATAGGATGCCAACTCAAGATATGGCTACAGTAATTGAGAACTATGCCTTGTAAAACCCATCTTTCTTGAATTGTGTATTTCAAATGTAAATAATCCAATGGGCTTACATTTCGCCGTTCTGGAACCAAAAATAATGCAATTTTTATTGCCCAAGACTCGGGCAATTGACTCATGGCATTTCTCTTTAGTGTGCAACTTGCTTGGCACATAGATTCAATCTTTGTCAATGTTTAGATAGCTTTCCAGTATATAACCTGCTTCCAACCAGGATAATTATCTTATTGTTCATGTTATTGTCCAAATTGCCAATGCTAGTTATATGGTTATCTCATTGTGTAAATTGTGCCCTGCATGCAATCCTTTGCTCATTCTCTACTATTTGTTTTGCTTTGGAATAGAAGCCATTGTGAAGGAAATAGCACTGATTATTTCCTGGCGTCAGTTTAGGTTTTATACATCCATTAGTAATTAATGTTTTGTATGTGGAATATTGCTTTCATTGAATTGTACACCTGTCGATTCTCCTGACTTTTATGTGCATACATTCGTCTGGGTCTTTACTGGACGTCATTTGTGTTTCTTCAGGTTTTCAGCGCAAAAGAAAATGACAGAGCCACCCTTTGTTCCAAGGGACTATGTGTTGAAGAAGCAACATTATTACCAAAATGTTAGGAAATACACATACTTGAAGGGACCATATGATAAGATCACCTCCGTGGCTATTCCAGTTACATTGGCAGTCACAGCACTTTCGATGATTGTATGCCTTTTACCTTGGGCCCTATTCTCTCTCAAGTGTTTTTATTTCTTTGTGCATAGCGTGTTATTTTTATTCCTCTAATCATGCAAACCTTATGTTAAGATCAGTTTTGTGGCTATTTCAGAAGAAAAAAATTAAAGTTTATTCTTTTCAGATTAACATTATATCAGATAGATGCTATAAAGTACTCAAATTCATGCCTTTTTACAAGCCCAGAAAAGGTACGACACAAAGTGTCTAAATTAACAGGATTTTCTCCCAAACACTAAACGGTTAGACTTCCAGTTCATTCTTAGGGCCAAAGCCTTTATCATACAGTACTGTAAAGTAACCTATTTTACCATATATAGCATAGCATCTTTCTATTGACAGTCCCCTTATACAAAGTTCGAGATCGAAAATTAAAGTTCGATATAGACACAAATCATAGTAGTAGTTACCTTAATAGATGACAGATGCATGATGAAATTCTGTGCTTACTGTTTCCTGGTTTTCAAAAAGGATCCACTGTCCTGGAGGTAATAGTAGGCCTTCCTTTTACAGGCTATCTGCCACCTGGTTCCTTTCTTTGTATATATGAGAGAAGGATAAGCTATTGAAAGTTTTCTTTAATACTTAATCTCATCCAGAAGTGGTTGTAGAATATAGTTTATGAAGGGAAATTTTCCCTTGATCCACCTGATCATTGACAGTGAATCCCCAAAGATCTGCATATTTGTTTGTCCATACTCTGCACTGTGCAGCAAGTGTGAGAACCAATTTTAAAGCCATCAACTCTGAGAAATTGTTTGTTCCCTGACCAATGCCAGGTTTGAAACCAAGAGTGTCTCAGATAAGTGTAAGATCTCCCCACTGGTCCTAATGGCGAGTCCCCTTGTGGAGCGCCATTAAAGTCAATCCCAGGCCTTGCTTTTATCATTAAAGGAGATTCCTCCTTCACCATTCTAGGTGCTTTTACATAGTTCTTTTGGTTAAAGGAGCCTAGAATATTCACATCTTGAACTGCTACAGCCAAAGGGGGAACAGCCTTATCTTCAAATATCCTTGCTTTTCTTGCCAGCCATATGCCCCAAGCCATAATTAATTGCATAGCTCTGAAGTTTTTTGCACCTGAATTTTCACACCACTTCTTAGGCCATTCTTCAATAGAATCCCCATGCCGGTTTCCTTCCAACCCTGAGAGCCCTGCCACCTCTGTCCATACATGTTGTGTAAAATTTTAGCTCATGATTAGGTGTGGATTTATATCATTATCAGCTTGACACAGAATGCACCACCCTTGCCCAGCAAATACCCTCTTTTTTAAAATAACAAGTCTCACAATCTAAAAAAATAGACATTTAGTTTATAAATTTCTTCAGCTTCCCTGTATACAATAACTTTGGCAGTGATTCCTTTGTATAAAAGCTAATTTCAAAATGTTAAATTATTCTTTTATGAATTCACATCCAAAATTATTGTGAATGCCTTCACAATTGATGTCTGTCTCAGGGCTCACAGCTATTTATTCAATTGCGCAACAAACCTTATACAGATGTTTTAGTTTAGCTGGAAATGACATATCATACATTCATGATGTTAAATTCAGAAAAATACTTTAAAGAAGATGTAGCCCATTGGTTGAAGAATAACTGACCTATCATTCACTGATAAACTGATGAAATTCAAGTTAGGCTGAAATGACAGTTTTAGATTTTTAAATTTGATGGTGGAAAGCATTTCTATTTATGAGGACTTCAACAATGGTGGAAGACGTTTCCATTTACGAGGACTTGAACACCAAAAATTACAAAAAGTTCCTTTTGCCGAGCACGATTACCTGAATCAGCTGTGTTGTTGGTGCCGTGGATAGAGGCACGCATATAAAAGGGGGATAGGAATGGGAATCCCTTCGAAGAATAATGGGGATGGGAAAATGCGATATGGAAGAAGTAGGAGATAATAAGATAAGATAATTTTATTAATGTGCAACAAATGACCTGAAAAGGAAAAGTAGGTTATTGGGACTAAAAGATATAACCAGTGAATACAATGTGGGAGTGCAAAAGCAACTCCTAGATAAGGCAGAAAACAAGAGGAACAAAGTTAAAGACAGTGCAGTATAGGGCTAATTAAAATATGTTCACTGGGTTGCACTTGCCATACAAGATCTATCAAAATTTTAGGTTTTATCAGTCAGTCACACATGTTCATCGGAATGGTCAACCCATGTTTGAACTCGTAAAGATCCAAAGAACTATTATTTTATTTTCTTAGAAGTAGTTAAATATTTTCAAGCTTGATATTTGGTGGTCAGTTGATTTTACTCGCACTGGATGGTGCAGTTGGGATATCCCAATGGTTTCGTGACCTTTTGAACACTGACAGGCCTCGAATTGAAAATCTTAAATATAGTGTTTTTAATTTTTAGTTTTCGATCAGATGCCTGTCTATAATATATATTAATGATCTGCAATACCATCCAAATACTTGTGGTTTAAAGAGACAAAATTTTTGTTGGCCACATGCTGAATTAGTTATGGCCATTAAAGATTTCCATTTTTGTCTATTCTGTAGCTGCTTTTCAACAGATTGATTATATTTTTTGTTATCTGAATAGACCTTTGATGTTTATGTTCCTGATGCAGGCTCAAGGTATTTACAATATGTCTCATGGGATAGGAAAGAAGGAATGAGTAGAGCCTTGCCATGCGTGTTGTAAGGCACACTTATATTCCGATGCCTGCGTTTTGTGTAGAATACATGGATGTAGGATTTGAGTCATTTATTTGTGCCTTCTGTACTGCAAAGTATTCAACAATGACTTTCCAAAGTTGGGATTAAGCTGGATGAAGAATAAATTTTATTGGTTGTTTGTTTTTATCACTTGTTATTGTTGAGAACCTTCTGGCCGAAACAAAAAAATTGAAGACTGGAAAGCAGAATTTTGTTTTTATTGAAGCCTAGAAATAGTATTTTTTGGTTTATAAGCTGTGGAATGCTCGAGTTATATTGTTTCTATAGTTGTGCGATGCCATCTACATTTGCCCCATGTATTGTTCATCTGTAGTTGCGTTGATGGCTACATGTTTGAATGTGGATTATTATACCATTTCATTCCTTGGGAATCTGGAAGGAAAGCTAGGATCTGTGGTATTAATGGCATCTTCCGCAAACTGTTTCTCACCTATATTTATTATTGAATAATTTTTTTATTCCTTGTGAGAATTTTTCGGATGTATGCATTATTAAATTATTTGCTATTGTTATACTATGGTGTAACACATATAAGGTGCTGTTTAGTTCTGGAATGTGTTTTTGGAAATCTCTATAGTAGGAATAATTCCAGCAAAGAATTCTCCCTGTTTTATTCCATGGCCCTAACAGTGGGGTTCAGTCTACCTGGCTTATTGTAATCAGGATTCCCAATCAGCTTAGGACCTTCAATGATCTTGAATCTGTAATTTTTCGGGAGTATGTAGAATCTCTTTATCCTGGCATGGAATTTTCTGCAACGGTGTTTGTAAAGGTTTTCTACTACTAAAAGAGCTTTTAAATTGATTGCAGGGTAGATCGTCAAATAGTCTTGACATCTTTGTAGCAGCCGTTCATCCTAATGAACTTTGATTCTGTTACTATAAAGCAAATTTCCATAGAAATTGTTTTCTGAGACTTCCATGATTGTGCTTTATGCTTTGGTAGTATTCTATTGTATATATCCAAAAATTCATGCGAAAATGTATATATGCAAATTTTGGATGTGGTGAAGTTTTGGTGTAATTACATTTACAATAGTATATGCAAAAGAAATAATGTAGATGTATTTGGTGTCTATTACACCTTTGATCAACTTTCATTCTTGCAACAATAAAAGTAACGTGGAGACTAACGGAATATATTTAATTAAGTTCATTCTTGTAACAATAAAAGTGTAGAGGAACGGATCAAAACTATTTCATTACAAGAAGAAGAAAATGTGGAAAATGTGGACTTTAGAGGTATTGCTGGTGCAACCTAGATGAGGTGTATTAATCCATTTCATAAGGAAAAAAGTACAGATAAAATCTGGAGGACTAGTTACACAGAGTAGCAAGGTGTTCCACACTGCAGCATGAAGGAGATGTTTTGCTATCTAATGCTACCAAATATAAAAGGTAACTATAAAAATCATGTTGGTTCATAAAATAAAAATTAAAACCAAATAAAAAATAATTAAAAAATCCATGTTGGCTCGTAAAATAAAATAAATTAAAACTGGTATAGATCCATATTAAACCTACATCTATCAAACCCCAAGAATGATCAAATATTTTTAGGTGATTTTTACGAAATATACAAGATTTAAGATAAATTTTTTTACACCCCAAGGAATCCTCAGTGCTTGATAGGTCTGTGTTTAAGATGGTTCTATGGAAGAATTGCATGGTTGGGAAGAAAACAAGGGCATGTAATCATGCTTTCTTTTTTCACCTTTGAAAGCTTCTCCCTTACTATTCAATGTTGAATCATTGCAACATTTGCCTTGTATCCTTTTTTACTGCCTTTTTTTTGGTATCATGGAAAATCTGCTAGGTAGTTACTCTCATTTTTGAGGATGGTACTAGGGTAAACCAGATTCCTTAGCGCTCAAGGCCAATACAACAATATGCTCATTTATGGGCTCAGCATATCAGCATATCACTTGTGCGAACTGATCCTGAGTAGGGAGGGTAACAATCATTCCTATCAACAACTCAAGAAAATTGATGATTGGCTTTGCCCTTTTAGATGCATGGGGTTCTAATTTTTTTTGAGTAAGATGAAAAAGAGCTTGAGTGCTAGTTCTAATTTAAATTTTTGTTTTTTTTATAACCAACAAAGAATCATGATAACATGTTTCAAATCTCTTTACACAACAAGTTTAAGCAGGAACTTTTGTTGAAGCTCTACTTTGTACTGAAAACGACCTTTAGTGCTATTGAATTCATTAGGGCATTGTGTGGTCTCGTTGAAGAAATCCCAAGCCCAAGAACGGTTGAGTAAGGCTCTTACTTGAGTAAAAACTTAGTGCCGTGTGAATTCATTAGGTCTCTATGTGGCCCCTTCGAAGAAACCGCAAGTCCAAGAATGATTGATTATGAATTCACTCCCTTGTATCGGGAATTGTTGTTTTCTACAATCTGGCTCTAACTTGAGTGAAAACTAGGAGTGTGTTGCCATGCTTTTCTTTAAAGTGCTTGCCAGTTTGAGCTAATTAGAGACACCACAATACAAGGTAAGAAAGTGATCTAAACTCTCTCAATTTTTTTTGTGTAACCAATTTTTTGGCATGCATCCATTGGATCAACAAACCACACATTTGCTAAACTCATGACTTTTATTCGTTCCAAATCTGCTGAACAAAAGGACAATTAACTACCAAATGTGAAATAGTCTCCTCTAAATGTAACACACCATTTGGCCTTGTTTGTTTTATTTTTGCATTCTAAATCTGCAAAAGGACTAAACTACCAAATGTGAGAGTCTCCCCTAAACGCGACACACCTTGGGACCTTGTTTATTATTTCTTTTGCAGAATCTCATGTTAAGGCCTTATTCCTTGGTGCTAACCATAGAATGATACATGTCTTCATGTGAACACCACAAACTTCGGTTTTGAATATTAAAAGAAAACATTGCTTTCTTTGTTACCCATTGAAGTTATATAAATCTTTGAAGATTTGTTCTTTAACCAAGTCAAGGAGTCCCTCTCATCCTTGAGTATGGTTTACCCTCTCTTTAATTCTTTTTTTTTTCAAGATCTGCATGGTTCCTTGATTGCCTTCTAATATTGAGATTGAGCAGCCCTCCCTTGTTGCCAAATATGTGTGGTAATTGGGTCATAATTGGCTCTCACTTGACTAAGGATAAAACCTCTATTATGGAGAGAATCAATTATTTCATGTTAAGTATAACACCTCTATCATACCTTAACAATATCTCTGCCCACCCTAACCGAATTAATTATTTAATGTTAAATATAACACCTCCATCACACCTTATGATAATATTTATTCCCACCCTAACGTCTCCCAAATTTTAAAGTCCTATGGTTTCCAAATAGTAAGGCTAGAATCAAAGCCTTTCGTTGAATGGAAATATTCTTAACACTTTTCCATTGTCTCCTAATCTAGGAAATAAATGTCCTCGGAGATGTATACTTTTGCTCTATAATCTTTCTCCTTAAGTTCTCTTTGGCAAGGAGATTCATTAAGCTCTCGGCTGCCCAGAATTATTAAACATATGGACACTTTCTATATGCAACCCTTTTTCTCCATTCACTTTGCTATATGATATTGTTTAATATTGATTTGACCAAGGTTAATATGCCCCCTTTAGTTATGCAAACTATGATTTTTATGTACCATCTTTAACAACCAATTATAGTCATTTTCTTATCCATTTGGGTTTATTATGAAATTTGAATATTTTAGCCCACCTTGTAAATTGGATTGCTTAAGAAAAACAATTCTCATCCATTGATTGTCCTGTAGCTCTAAATCATTAAAATTGATCTCTCATTTCTGAAAATTCACGTCCATCCTTGTGGCTAGCCGCGCAATATTTTTTGGTATATTTTTCCTTTCCTTGCTCCCTTTTAGAATCATTTGAAAACAACAAAATGACATCCACAAATAGAAGGGGTGCAAGTAACACTATACCATCAATTTTGATACTTTGAATACATTCTGCAAAATTCTGGCCTTCATAATAGCTTTGCTTAGTCACTACTAATAATGGAAACAACAAAGGAGATAACAAGCATCTTTGCCTCAACCTTCTAGAGGGTTTGAAAAATGTAGAGGAAAAACCATTATTGAGCATAACAATTGATTTAAATGTGACACACCCTATAGTCCACTGGTCATAGAGACTCTTAAAACCTGCATGAAGCACCGTTGACCTTCAATAGAGCAAATTGCTTCAATCATGGTTTTCAAAGGTTTGATTTCATCACCAAGGTGAGGATCTTTTTGATTTGATTGTGTATTTCCTCCTATGTTGCCCCTAATGTTTCATGTATTCGCCTCCCAAAAAAAACTACACTCTTGAGAAAAACCCTTTTCACCTTGCGAACTATAATCTTTGCATTATGTTTTATACAAAGTTATATAAGGAGATAGGTTTGAACTCATCAAATGCTTGGTTTATTCCTTTTTGGGACACGTGCTAAAAATGTAGAATTAAATGCTTCTAGTTTTGCTTTTGCTTCGAACCTCTTCAATAGCCCTCAAATATCACCCTCCACTAAATCATAAATACTAATAAAAAATTTGACGATCCAACCATGTGGACCAACATATTTGAAATAAGCTAAAATCATTAATAATTACTCCTAGAAATTTTATCGATCAACCTTTAATTGTCTTCTTCCAAAACAAAACTAGGGTAAGCTTTAAGATTTCAACGATATTTACCCCACTTGGCATTTTGTAAACCCATTGAAACTGTGCAACCACTACATTTGTTTTCTCTCCAAAACTAAAATACTGTCACCATTCTTCATTCCCAAAATGGTGTCGCTCCTTGACATATTGATGAAAACTTATTATTTCTCCCCAGCGTTGTTTAACCAAACATCACTATTCTTCATCCTTTAATTAACATCTTTTTTTTTAAATAGCCCTCATATGTTGTCTTCCAAATGCATAGCCTCGACTTTTCTTTGTCATTGAAATTTCATCTTTATTTCCTTAATTTTTTTGTGAATCTTTTTTCTACATCTTTAAGATCCTTTTCCTACCTCAACTTCTTTGATTTTTCTTCATCAAAGTAAAACTGAAAACTAGTTTCTCTAGAATTTGCATCATATCTTATCCATTTGTTCTGTACCATATCTTCGAATTCCTCTTCTACAAGCCAGGCAGGGTTGAATTAAAAGGTACTATTAGTTTATCATCTCATTTTCCCCTTTGAAGTAAGACTCATCCATAACTTGAATCCACTACCTTTCCCTATCTTCCTTAGCGAGGAAAGTTTTAGTAATCAAAAGTGTATCCAACATCTTAGAAACCTGATCCTCTTTTGCTTTATAATTGGTTTGAACCCATTGCTAATCTTACTTATGGAAGCATGGAGATTCTTCTTTGTGAAAAAACAAACTAGATTGCTCTTTGATAATTTCCCCTTATTTAATAAAGTGATGGATAAAATTGCCATTATAAAGTTAACATATGAAACAAACTAGATTTCCCTTCAATATTTTACCTTATTCAATAAAGTGATGAGCATATTAATATATCACTTTATAATGACATATGCATCATATACCTTGATCCAAACCAACTCAATACTTCAGGTTTTCAACAAGTTACTGATACAACTATTTCATTAGAAATTGGTGATCTTTTCACACCACTTTCCAAAGGATGGCTCACCTAAGAGGTAGAGCCATAAGGTTCCGTTTTAGAGAAACATAACCATTATAGAAATAATTGAGAAAAGTAATGCATTTAAATTTTAGCATCATTCATCCCTTAAATCCAACATGTCAACATGTGATGTCTTAAGAATTTAGGGGAAGTGTATCTCAGGGTCATCGATTAATAGGTATAAGAGGATTAATGTAGGGTTTTATTTGTGGGAAGTATATCTTAGGGTCATCGATTAATAGGTATAAGAGGATTAATGTGAGATTTTATAGGACAAATAATTGGTATGTCTATTTAAAATAACTTACATGAAGGGTTTTCATTAACAAAATAGGTTATTTCTTGTTATGGAACAATGTATGTTAGATACCTTACATTTTCACTCCTTGAAGTAGTTCAACACATTGTAGTACATGGAACATAATGTGCCACCACCCAAGTTATTTTCATAACTCCCATTCAAGGTTGAGAGGGACACGAATGAAATTGTTGTATGAACACAAATATTGATTGGTTGTGTTAGCATATGATGTATAAATAAATAGGCGATGCATTGCCATGCATACTCAGGATGTTGGGGTTTGATTTGGCAATCAATTATTAAACCTTTGAGCACAACCAATACATATACACCCCTTTATTTACAAGAGTATATCTTGAATTTATCAATTACATTATTGTCGCAGCACTATTTTGTCAATTGATTGAATTGGGACAAGCAATAGGTATTATTGCAGGCCAATCCATTTAGGAACTAGGATCTCAACTAACATTAAGGACTTTTAATATAAGAGGGGTATTTAATGGTGATATTGCAGAACATGTATGAGCCCCTTTCAATTGGAAGATTGAATTTAATAAAAATTTGGTTTATCATACACATACACACAATGGACATCTTGCTTATCTATGATATAATAACTTATCCAACACTATCGATGAAGTAGCTGTAATTTTTTATAACTTCTTGAGATGTAATTGTTGACGTATTAGGTTAAACTCCAATAGCGTGAGAATCGAAAAACCATTCCTATTGTTGGTTAAAAATTTGTTGAATATAGTCTTATTTTCTTAGGATTACCAAAACATAGATTGCGTAGGGATAATATGGCCCCTTATGGGAATTTTTCCTATATGTTTATTTGTTTCTAACTAATGAGGTGCTTTTCTTCCTTGGGAAATTATGTTATGGGGAGTTTGTTGTACCCGCAAATGATATTAATGCTACGGTTTTTATAGCTTCACTTATGTTAGTAGCATAATTTACGTACATCTTGCGAAAGATGGGTTTGGTTATTTTGGTAAATATATTCAACCAACCCCATGCTTTTACCAATTATCATCTAGAGGATTAGTTTTTAAATTTATGGAGATATATTAATTGATGAATTATTATCCATTCCTGTTTCTCCAGTACCTTCATTAGTTCCATACGTATAATATTCTATATAATTTACAAGTGGTATTCTCTAGCTGCAACTTATATAGGTGAATCCATTGAAATATTAGGAACACATGTATAAACATATAACCAAGAGCTAACCTATTGAAATTCCTATGGAAAACATCAAACATATAAAATTATATCTAAGCAAATCAGATAGAGAATGCAAGGGAATTCATGTGGTAAAACCTCAAGGTGGAGAAACATCCATGAAAGTAATTCCCTCTTACTTTTCAACAAATGTTCTCAATTACAATACCTGGAATTGCTCAAATGGGAGTTCAAATGGACTATTTAGCCTGAGGACCCATAGGGTCTAGGCTAAATTAGATGGATCCATACAACTCCTAAGCATGGAGTTTAAATGGGATCCATACAACTCTTACGTATGGAGTTCAAACGAGATCCATACAACTCTTAAGAAGATGGATGATTTAGCCTAAGGACCCATAGGGTCTAGGCTAACAATGAATACCATAATCCACCTTCCACCTTACAGATTCAAGACCAAGAATTACTGGATTTATAGTAACTAGGATGAACTTGGACCATTGATCATAAGGTACAGTAAAGGGTGGGGATCAACCCATCCATAAAGATAAACAATAATCACATTACGAATTGACTTAGGAGTGTAAGTCACTATTACTTGAAATAAATTCATCACTTATTAACTCCCAAAACTATCTCCATATGTACAAGTGTAATGTTAAAGAAGGTTGGTGAGGTTTGATTGCATGTATAAGTGACCCACAAGTGTTTCCATAAGGATTATCATTATGACACTTAGTACGAGACTATATCAAGCCACTAAACAAAAATTAAACACATCTTAACATCCCCCCATAATGTTGACTACTAGAATGGGCACTTGAGTCGAGCAAGGAACAGTTACATAAAAATAATAGTTCAATAATGTGAAATATTTTAGATCTCACAATTCTCATTTATGGTAAACAACTCATGAATTCATTGCTTTAATTGATCCTTAATAGTTAATTTATACAATGAGAGGTGTCTCTTTGGATTCACTTGCCAAGAGATCCCTTGAAGTCTTTTTGACTTCATCTTATTATTAAACTATTATTTACATTATTATTTACAATCATTGATGGAACCATAATCCTGTAGGATTAGGTTTCCAACATTCCCCCCGTAATCCGAAGGGGTGTTTATAAGTATGAGCATTTTTCTAAACCTCTCAAACATTTCTCGTCCAAGTGCTTTGGTGAAGATGGCTGCAATTTGCTCGTTTGTGGAACAATGTTGTAGATGAACTGTCTTGGCCTCTACATGATGTCAAATCAAATGGTACTTTGTGTTGATGTGCTTGGTTTGATCATGGAATATGGGACTCTTGTCCAACTTGATTACAAAAGTGTGGTCGATCAATAATGGACTGGAGTTCTCTTGTTT
Organism: Pseudotsuga menziesii; assembly: GCA_001517045.1. Lineage (NCBI taxonomy): Eukaryota > Viridiplantae > Streptophyta > Pinopsida > Pinales > Pinaceae > Pseudotsuga > Pseudotsuga menziesii. Next base: position 365,495 of record LPNX011107901.1, read on the forward strand.
CTCCTACAAATCTTCAAGTATCTTCCTAAGCCATGCTATCTCTTTTATGGCTTCATTTTCTTCAAGATTCAATCTTCCAATCCTCTCAATCACATCATCCAGTTGAATCTCCTGTTTAGGTGAAGTGGTCGGAACTTTTTCATGAGTTTCAAATATTCATTATATAGATTAACTCTAAAGTTGCTTCATAGTAGATGAACGATTGTCAATGTTGAAATCGCATGACCACATGAACCTTCTAAGGGTATGTATGTCAATTACATGATTCTTTTTCCATAGTGTAGGTTATAATATGCCATGCATTCATAGTTTTATGCCAATTAATTTTGTACGTGTTTACTTTGTGGTATAATTATCCTTTGTTCATGCATGGTTGTATGAACCATGAATTCCCCCAAGACATATGATGAGCCAGATCTAATTTGCCTGCATTTGTACGTTGGATAACATCAAAGGAGATTCACATGGATAGCTTTCCATAAAGGCATTGAGATATCATTGAGAAGGAATTGCCCACAATTATTATGGACTTATGCCCATGTTCTAGTTCACCTAGATGACGATACTGAATTAGTTGGGGTGGTCTCATGCCATTGGATGTTCTTCTTGGAGAGGTACATGAAAAAATTGAAGGGGTTTGTTCGACAAAGGGAAAAACTAGAGGGGTCTATGGAAAAGGGGTACATAGTATACAAGTCATTCTATTACGGTAGTGAATACATGAATACAATTATAATAGACTGGCCAAAGGGGTTTGGAATGACCAATAAGATGAGGACAAAAGAGAAGGGGAGCTATTCCATTTGAAAAGAAAAAGGCACACGATAAATAGTAAGTCACTTATATTTTGTCCATTTTCTACAAAGTAATTGTTATAATGAATTGATGATATATATTTGATCTCATACTAATCATTTTCATTTCATGATTATATCAACAAATGAAAAAATTGGTGCCATCAATAAGTTTATTCTTTAAAATGTGAAGGTGAAAAAACCATGGGTCACATTGTATGAAAATAAGAGAAGGAAATGAGGCAATGCCATGAAATAATTTAGACTCTTGAACAATAGAAGCATGCCTTATCTTGATCATTTAAAAGAAAAAATTCCAATGATTTATACCAATAGTTGGGTGGTTGACCAGATTAGAGAGAAATATGGCATGTCTGGTCAATACCCATACGATGAAGAAGATGCACTAAACACAGGGATTCGGTGCAATAACTCAGTAATAATCTCTCTATGTACATTGTTCATTTTATAATGCACATTTGAATAATAACATGTATTATGTTTTTATTAATAATAAAATTACTAAACATATGACAACATCCATTCTTCGCATCTCGTTAGGTATAGTTTCCATTTATGTCAACATAAAAACATCATTTTTGCATTGATATAGTGATGATGGATATGTTAGATTTGACCGTGGATTGGAGGTTGAGTTTGACCCATCTAGTCATGTTAGCCATTGTAATCATAACATAATGGAGGCGAAGCTAGGTTACACCAAACGAGTACAAGAAATAATGGAAGTAAACTTTTCAACTTTCCAATGTGTTATTTTTAGGTGCAAGTGGTGGGATACTTTCATCTAGAATAATGTAAAGGAATATTGTGATAGTGGGATGATATGTATCAACTCAAAAAACATGTGGGATAAAAGTAAGGATGCTTATGTTTACTGAAAACGCTACAACCAAGTGCTCTTTTACCCATATGTGTTGGATAAGAATCGGTGGTTTGTACTAAGACACAATATAAGACCAAAGCATATTTTTAAGAACAACAATGTTATCATGCCAACCCTCGAGGAAGACAATTAAGGCGATGCCAATGAATAGTGATATGTACACGTTTTATTTGAACATTTTATGCGCTGGCTGCAACATTTTACTATGGGTATCTATAATTGATGATTTTTTTTTCATTTTATGATGTTAGATATGAAAAGTTAATTACCATTCATAACCATCATGTCCATGGAGAATTAAAATAATGTGGAATGTCAAGTTCTCTAATGAATTGTGAAACATTTTCAATTGTACCATTTGCACGTTGATTGTTTTTATAAAATGATTATGATGTTGGATACAAAATCTTAACAACTATTTACAATCACAAAGTTGAAGATTAATTGAATTTTCATGTAATTTCAATCTCTTTTGTCATTATTTTTTATGTGAATAATTTTTATTTGTTCTCCCGTTTAATAAAATTAATATTAACAACTATTTCCATGAAGGCCATTTAATAATCAATCTTGTTAAAATGTTTAATCAACATATCATATCAACATAATGACATAAAATGATTATAAGTACATAATTATAATCAAGTCCAAATGGAAGGATTCCATTCGCATAACTCGAGTTAAACCTTATATGACCATCCTCAAACTAAAAAGGTCAAAAGCATACTAAGTCATCGTATCTGATTTAGAATCACACTGCATCTTATTGGTTTCATACATTCAACCATCATTCAACTTTACTTTCATGTGAACAAATGCCCAACAAGAAAAAATTATTTATGACATTTATGCCATTTCATAAACGTCAATTCTTCAATGCATGCATAAGAAGAATTACCTTAATCATAAACGGTTAATTTATATGCATCTAAAACGTATAGTAATACAAGCATTTAAGATTAACCTTTCATTTATATTTTTAATTAACATTATCATATTGGTAAAGGTGTTTCTTCCATTTGATGACCAACAATGTACATAAAAATAATAATTGTATGGGAAATAGGGGTTATTTTTAACATTAAGACAACATGGACATATTATCAAAAGGACCGTATAAGCTATTAGCATGTGCATCATAATGATTATTAGCATGGATATGAACATTGGAAACCACCATTTTTAGTCAAATTGTTATGATGACATTAATACTATAGTATTAACATTGCATTATTTTTAATGATTAAACAATAATCTTACGTCCATAATATTATAGTGGTGGTGGGCCTCAACAAATTGATGAGCACTTATATAGCTTATTTAGATTATAGAGGTTATATATTATTATCACCTTACCAATATATGATAATAGAAAACATAAAAGAAACCCTGTCTGAAATTTATTTTCACTATGGCTGAGAAAACCATGACTACAACTACCATATCTTTGCAAAATTTTCTGTGTTTCTTCCTAGATTTCATGATACTAGAGGAGGGATAAACCTTGATAAACTGTAAATTTAACAAAATACAAAAAAACATCAACAAAAAACCTGTGGTTGTAAGACTACTTTTTCTTTGCTTCCATGCCTATAAAAGGATTTGAGACTGATACTTCTTCCATTAGTTGCGCTCCTTTATCTATTGTCTCCTGGAAATGGCTACATTAAGTCATATTGACCAATTTTTGCACATCTTCAACAATTCGATCAACCTTTTCCCAGAAGTTCCTTGATGTCCCTGTCCATGTCATCTATCTGCAATTCCTGTTAGGACGACTTCCTTAACGCATACCCAACAACTGTTGAGAGCTCATGGTTCTGTCTGAATCTGCTGCAAATCGCTTCATATACCTTCCTCAGGCATATTTTGAAATCACAATGCCACCTTTGATAATGTTAAGGCTCTATAGCCATTGTTTTTCTTCATGCTTATCCGTCTCCATAAATGCTAACTCCTCCAACGAGCACCTGAGAAAGCAATGTATCAAGCCCGAGAATTTTGAAACATAAGTCGCATCGCTTCCCTCGCTCTCAATCCCTCGTTGTTGGAGAATACTATGTCCTTCCCACTGATAATATCCTTGCTCTACTTCCATTTCTCGTGTGGAAGCATCACGATCAAAAAGCCGAATTAAATGCTTCCCTTCATCGTCTTGACTGCTATGATTGGAGTCCACATGGGCTTGTACATGTATCCCTCCACATATACACCTACTACTACAGAGAGGTCAATTATGAAGATGCATGTCCATTTGACCGTCATTTTGGATGACTGGGTAAGGATCCTTATTGAAATGACGGGACATGATGTGTTTTAAACCCTTCATTGTTGTAATACACCAATCCTAACTCTAATATAGCTCCCTTATTAGCTAGAGAGTAATATTTTCCATTGTTTTCCCAAAGAACATGAAAGAAACTGGTTTCTTTGTCAGATGTGAGGTATGAGATTCTTCTAGCAATTCTTTTGCATATGGTATTTCCTTTTTCATATCCTTTCCAGATATTTTGGATGACTTGTCTTGAATCTACTATTATGGCTATTTTGTCTATATCTTGTTTGGAAATGACTTCAAGCCCATGCAGAAGAGCCATCCACTCAACTTCGTTATTAGTTTTTGTTCCCAACCCCCATGTAAAAAAATTATACTATATTTCCTCTAGGATCAAATATTATCCATCCTGCATCTGCCTCCCCTGGGTTCTCTTTAGGCGCTCCGTCAAAGAAGAAAGTGTATGATGTTAGACTCTCCCACCACTTTTTGATTTCTTTTTTTATTGTGTATGATTTCCCAATCGTCGTTTCCTTTTGAAAATATTTTGGACTGAAGTGGGCTCTACATAAACTCTTTACACCAACGAGCCTCATTCCTGGATAAGGGTTCATGAATGGGTTGTGTTATACCTTTGGTTTCTAATATATCTGCGATCATGTTCATTTCTTTAAACACAAATCTTATAGGGTTTGCCTTTCGTCCCTCAAATATGAGATGGTTTCTTGCGAGCCATATCTTCCAACATATATTTTTGGGTTCCACTTCTCATACTTTCTGAAGAGTTTTTTTTTCTCATATTCCCTAGGAAATAATTTTTCCAGTTAGCTATCAAATCCTATACTTGGATCATAATTCTTATTTTCTCCCTAATGTGTTCCATAGATATGTTCCAAACTTCTTTAGCAAAGTAACAATTCAAGAATAAATTATTTTTGCGTCCTCCTGTGAATTTTTGTAGAGAGCACACCAATTTGGACCTTGAAATACTCTTTTGACAAGATTGTTTACAATGAGGAGCTTATTATGAGCAAGAAACCAAAGGAAATTATTTATAGTTGGGATTCCTAAAGGATTCTAGACCTTTCTGCACTGTCTGGAATCTTGAGACTGAACATTCCCTTCCAAAAATTTATACCCTTCCTTTACCGAGTACTCTCCAGATATTCCCCATCCTCTTCGATCCTTTTCACCACGGTGAATTGGAGCTCTCCCGTGGAGGTTCCAATGAAAGGCCCTATATTCCTTCTCTATCTGCTTTGGTGGATTTAGATCCTTCCATCCTTTCCATTCTCCAGAGCTTTCCCATATTGAGATATCATTTAGACTAATCAATTCTTTATTTTTCATCCATTGACGAATTCCTTCAAGGCCGATCACTGTGTCTAGTCTGGGGTGACCCGAAATGTTATCCTCCTAGATATCTATTTTCTTCCCATTCCCTGGGATCCAATAAGCCTTCTCATTTATGATACTAGCATAAGGTTTACATAACTCCCAAATGTGGGTGCCCTTCCCTTCCAAAATGTAATCAATACTCTTAACCTTGGCCTCCTTAGGTATTTATTTCTCAGATCTTCTTTTTGCCACTCTTTCCTCCCCGCAGTAATTCTCTAAACCATCTTGGATCCCATTGCCGTGTTTATAAACCGAGGTTCTTTGACACCTAGCCCTCCGTTTATCTTTGGACTTTTGACAACATTCCAATTTACTAAGTGAAACTTCTTTCCTTGAGATTTTCCTCCCTGGAAAATGAATTTCATCCAAAAGAGCAAGAAGACATCCCTTGAAGAGGTGTGCATGACTTCATAAGGCTATCTCGAGTAAAAAAGTAACATATTTGAGGATCGTCCCATAAGTTGTCATTTGAAAATGAAGTGAGGAGATCTATTTATATGTTCTCACACTCGCTTTTGACAAATACATCGGGTTGACATGCCTTTAAAATGGCAATTTGAAATTATAAAATGTCAACTTAAAATTATAACATAAATAATATAAAAAATCAAATATGTGGGTAACTTGGGGCATTTTCTTGAGAGTTTATCAAAAAATGACTAAAATAGCTAAAATTGAGCAAATTACTTTGAATTGAAGGTTGGAGTAAGCAAGGGGGGGACGTCATGCCCCATCTAACCCCAATAGTGTTGATGATCCCTCAACGCTCCCCCAAAACAAGCAATAGGACTTGGTGAGGATGATGATGTCATCTATGGAAGAGGCCTAAGGAGAGAGGGCACTAGGTTGTAGAGGTATCCAGAGGGTACCTAAGGTGACGGGGAAGAGAGCCAAGAGCCTCATAGTTGGAAGAAGTGCCACTAGAGTAGAAATAAGTGGGAGGGGTCATGTGACCAAGTGGCCCACCCCCGGGAGCCCCGAGCACCAACCCCAAGGTTAAAAGCCCCAATAAAGGGCAGTCAACAATGCCATTAAGCCATAGTACTCCGAAACGAAGGTCCAAAGGGTCCAACCATGACCACCACTTAGAAAATCTTGGGTAACACCCATCATGGTCTCAAAAAAATGACCCTCTCTCCGTGGGGACCCATCTAAAGGTGCGATGGTACTAGTACCACGTAACACTAGGAAAATGACTCTTAGCATCGAAAGGAATGCAAATTGTTCTGATTTTGATCCTTGGAGGGATGGTAAGCAATTCCTCCTCATTTGTTCCTTTGAAGTTCACTACAACTATTTTTTGTAGTTTTTATTAGGGTTTGTGTGTTGATTGGAAATTTTCACTATGGATTTTGGTTGCAACCTAGTGGCTTTGTGTTGTTATTGCTTTGTAGATGAGTGTTGCTACAAATCAAGGAGAAGAGAGTGTTACGACAAATCAATGATGTTGAGTAGGATTTTTAATTGAGTATTAATTGAATTTGGTGAGTTAAATCTGCCATGTTTAATTCAAGGTTTAATATATGAATGGACTTGAACTAATGCATTACACATTTATAATAAATTACTAATGAATTACAAATTTGAATGCTTGGATATGATTAGACTGCATTTAAAACCTAACTACTATAAACTATTATTAGGTAATGCATTACTGCAATAGTCTGATTTTTAGCATGGACTACAAATTGCAGCAATTTTTTTAAAATGAACATTCAACTTATCATTAATATAAATCAATATAAAAACAAATTGTTTATTGATATCGACAATGGCGATTCATTAAGGCGTCCACTTTCTTGCACCTCTGTCATTCTATCCCCCATTTGGAAGATTGCAAAGATTTGGAAGGTTAATATTTTATTTCACATTTGTTATATGCCCCTTTGGGCAGATAGTCACATTGGCTATCACAAAGCCAACTACACAACAAAATGCACCATAGAGACAAATGGAGATAGTGTGAAAGCACAATTTCCCATGAGTATATGTACACATATATACATGAGAGAATGATCCTTGGTTTCATCTTCCAATTAGTCTCTTGGACTCCTTCTTGACTCTTCCTATTCACCTATTAACTCTTCACTTTCTTTCTCTAATACACCAATAATACACAAATATGTCTAAACCTAAGGATTAGGTTCCCAACAATTCCTCCCTTGATCTGAAGGGGTGTATACGAGTCCAAGAAAAGAGAATTGAGATATGGAGAAAGCTGGTTGCACAAGGATGAACATATCCAACTCGACTATCCAGATTTTCCAAATAAGCTAGCACAAGTTGATGTCTCCTGATAAGTACAAGTGCTCTCTAAAGTGGTGGTTTTGGTTGACCACCAACCAAAGGGGATAACAAAAGTTGAAGTTTTCTCTTATGTGGGTGGTTTAAAGCTGACCACAAACTCTCGATCTCAATAATTATAAAATCATGAACCAAGAGGGTGGTTTAGGTTGACTACAAACTTTGGAACTTTGCTTGGAGGCTCAAAGGTTCTTGGAACATTATGAAAGGTAAGCAAAATTGACTTTCTTCTACTGAATGATTGGTTTAAGTTGACCACAAACTATGGAACTTAGATTTAAGAGCAACCCTTCAAATTTGAACCTCGAGTGACATAATGAATAACTTAAAACGTAGTCAAACATATACTTGTTAACTTTAAAACTAGCAATTGCCCCAAGGAAGGTGCAATAATACGCCGTTAAGGTAATTGTTAGCGGGTAAGTGAGAACAGGTAGTCCAGTATCTATCATTGCCTAACTAGCATAAACTATTAATAAGAAAAACAACATCATTGGAAAACACATAAGAATTTCACCGATTGACCAAGTTACAAGATAAAATTGAGGAAGTTGCAGCAATTTCAAATGTGAAGCATTCCAAGTTCTATTTTTGCACATTTAGATATTGACTTTTCAAAGAGTCTAGCAAACCTATTTTTTTTTATAATATTGAGGTGCAAAGCTTGGGGCTGAAGCAGAACACCAAGGACAGCTTTGGCCATGTTGCCATCATAGGTGTATATGAATACATCACTTTCCAAAGCCATTATGTAATCCAATTCTGCCAATCTATTTTGAAACTGTTTGATACTTTAGAAAAAGGCCTGTCTCATGAGGAGTCAGTGGATAACCTCCCTGCCTACGTCTTTGTTCCCCGTCTATATCTTTTTCCTTCCAATGGGAATACCTATGCTACTTCAAAAGGAAATCTTTTCTATTGTAGTTCTATCCCTCTACACATATATTCAACAAGAAGCGACTACCGTACTTGAGAAATCAAATTTGCAATTATTATATCTATTACTACAGTGCAAAATCAGATCTACGTTATCACATTTACTTATTGAAAATTGGCAAGAGGAAGAGACAACTGGTCCCATGTCACTTTCAAGGCAATCATAAGGTAAACCATCATATGCACCAATTCTTCAATAAATGATGCACTAGTATACAAACATTTGAAATCGAAACAAAACTTATACCTTTCATTGTGTCTTTCAAAATGAAAGGAAAAGGTTATTATATATAAAACTTACAATTTGTTCATGCTCCCTCAGGCTAATGCCCTTTTTTTTTACATTAGAGACTAATCGTAATCTACCATATATTCTATGTGACCAATAACGGAATCATGCTATCATCAGTTCAGTTCACCTTGAGACATGAGTTGGTGGAGGTGAAGACAAGCTTCCACTTTCACCGTATGAAGCTGAAGTGACAACTTTGTTCACATTTGTCTCAAACATCTTGGTGCCAAAAACTTTTCTTCATGTCAAAAATTCTTCAAGATATATCAAGGGAGAGAAACACTGTGCAATAAGCAGTACATGATTATATGGTCCTTACGAAGAAAATATATTTGTTGCTCTTAACTTTTAGTGGAGTTTACATCTTCAAACATAGGAAATTGGCAGATATACAAGATCTACAATCCAAGCCTCTAAATATTTAGGGTTTTGGAATCCAAGGATAAAAAATTACAAGTTACATGAATAAACTTAGAATTTAAATGTTACAAGAAGACTAGAGAATTCAAGGATATATGGTTCCGTAGTTTTTGGAGATCTAGAATTCCAAAAATCTAAGGTTCTATTGATTTTGGTATATTCCAAGAAGTGATTCCATGCCCAAGAAGACCACATCCAAACAAGGGAGACGCGATAGTATAATGGAGGGGGTGCATGACAAACAATCTTATCACAAATTACTCTTAGGCTGTCGTTGTTATTATTGGATTGAATGGAAATTGATCAAATCATATGATAATTAACCAGGGAAATGGTCGTTGCAGGAGCAGCATGAATGTACACAAAATCCATACTTTGACCAGGAGGGAGTGACTTTAACCACTTAGGAAATGAATACGTATTGTTGGCATCTGGTTTGGAGAGACCCCATAAAGGACCATACAATCTTTGGATAGAGAAGCCAATAGCTGTCAGTGTCTGGTGTGGATATCTATTTGTCCAAGAAGTTGTGAGCTTCTGACTGAGTAGTTCGTGACTGAGTCCAAGAAGTCGTGAGCTTCTGCGAGATAGGCAGCCTAACATTTTCTGCTGATTGTTAACAATAAAGCAGCATCAATACTGTTTTTGTAATGAATAATCACCAAGTCATTATTATAGTAGGAGTTGCATAGATTTATCCCAGATTATTGGATGAAAATCAGTATCTTCATAGCAGAATAAAAAAAATTAGTTCTTTTCTCAAATATTTACAAACAAACATTTTATTTCTGTAAAATGCCACTAAGTGCAAAAAAAATCAAGGTAAAACAATAAAACATAAGAACTGGATGAGCTAATATGTTATTTTTAATATAGATTTAATTGCAAACTCCAAAACTATCATTGATTTTGCCCTGTTTGTCCAGGATATGTGGCACTACATTATTTTTACCCCTGGTTCATTCCTGCTGAAGTTGAATTGTGGTGGCCAAAATTTAAGATTCAGAGGACTTACTCTGTGGGGAAGTAGGAAGAGAACTCTGTTTAGGTGCAGGAGAGGGCTTTGGATTTGGCTTTGGAACTGTAGTTGGAGCAGAAGATCCTGAATCTAATCACTGTCACTGCCAGAAGAACAACCATTAAAAGCATGACCATCAATATCACTGAAACAAACTGAAACCAAATTAATTTCGTCCTATAAAACAATAATACGTGGGAGAAGCTGGTTGTCTCCATCATTTCCACCTTGAAGTCTAGCTAAACTTCCAACTATTGGGCCATTGTTGTAGGTTGCAAGTTCTGTTTGCTCATAGTTGTCTCTTGGATCTGCAAAATTATCATTGTAATCAACCTACAAGAACGTGGTTTTAGCCAAAGGACTGAATAGGAATTAAGGCTTTTTATATCATGGACTCATTAATCTATATTCATGATAAAGAGGTTTTTATCCCATCATGGGATTTACAATTATTATACCTGCGACTTAACTAATGCCAACAACTGAGATGGATCTGCTTCTCCACTGGGGCATTGCAGTTGCTTGCCAACAGAAGACAAATAATCGGAGTACACTGTCGTGCATCTTGTAAATGCAAGCATATCTTGCTCATATCTAAACACAGTAAGAAAAGCATGGATAACATTCATCAATCCCTGGTTCTAGATCAATAACCAAAGTACCTGATATTCACATTCTTTGACACCTCCAATTTTAAACATGAGATACCTCATACCTGAGATGGAGGGCAATGAAGGGTCCCTTCTCTGAATTCTGGTGACGAGTTTGTGCAAGTTTCTCAATGGGGTCAGCAAAGTTTAGAGCTTGATAATTGGCAAGACAACGGATCTTCTGAATTGAATTAGGAAGGTCATTATTTGCAAGACCAGAATCAGCATGAGTGAGGTATAGCACATTGTGCTTTTTTAGGAAAGGAAGCATCTCATGCTTGTAGAAAGATACATGTACATCAAACAGTGTGCAATGCTCTGTTTAGCCAACATACAACAGCAATTTGAACAAAGATTCTCCAACAGCCTGTGACCTTCACAACCCAACAACGGGATTAATTTGAATGGGCCCTCTTCATAAGGGATAATCGTAGAGAAAATACACCCTCTCTTATTGCAATATAGATGAAGAATCATCACGATATAGTCCAATGCTCTACCATAACTGCGATCTCCTTACAAAACCTTTGAAACCCGGCTCAATCTGCACCAAATAACAAAAGCTATGAAATGAACTCTCCTTTGCACCGGAAATGAACTCTCTTCAGCAAGTGAAAGAAAACCAGGGTTTTTTTGGTGACTTAATGTTTAGGCGGGATTAATTTCTTTGGAAAGTATACAAAACATTGAAAAATCACGCTGGTTTTTCTTAATAAAATTTAAAATTTCGTGAGGTGCTGAAAAAGCTCTCTTCCGAAATTGATCAAAAACTCTGAACCAAAACAAGGCTAGTGTCTAACACACCTTTGACCAAGACACTGGAGCCTTCTCCAATGGTTTAACATTTTTATGAGATGGTGGTAAAGACTCAACAGTGTGCGCATCTTCCATTAGAATATTAATAAAGTGATGGAGATAAAAAATGTCTTCGAATTCACTGGATCATCACATAAATTTAAAACAGATGTGAGATCTAACATTTTTTGTACAGTTGAAAAAGCATCATATATTACTAAACATTATAAATATAGGGAGATTTTATGTTTCAAGAAACTAAATTACCCAATTTAGGTCACTTGGCAGAGAAATTGCATTCACCTTGGATCAGCCCAAAATGAAGTATTGTCCAAAATTGGTATAACAAGTACTGCATTCATAATCTTTGCGATGGCAACCATATCACAAATCTGTAGGATAGGAATTTTTTATAAATAAACACGACAACATGCTGGAACCAACATTTATAAAGCGGGATACATGTATATCCTATAGGCCTTTGGGCACTTACTCCTGTTCGCATCTAATTCAATCCTCCATTGGCCTGAAATTAATATAACCATTATGTCGCTCACCTCGTTCTGCAAATTAAAAACTTTATTAAAGAAGTTGCAGTGAACTGGTTCACTAAAAAGTAGGAACTGTAAAAGGGGAAATCTTTGTTGAGAAAAACAAAAGCATACTCGTGTGATGCCATGGATGATCAATGCATTCGACAAACTCTTTACTATTAGGCTTCGACCACAACTTGTCTGTCAAGTGATAATCTTGGTTTGGAACAATTAGATATTTTAGAAAGCATACTATATGAAGGTCGAATCCTTCAAAACAAGAAAAATGCAATTAAAATTGCATATCACAAATTTTAACAGCTAATCTTACTTTTCCAATTTCTTCGATTCATGATGCCTACTAAACTATCCACCTCTAATATATTAGATGATCTACCAATATCTGTATGAAGTTGAGTATCCTCTGTCAAGACTCGATTCAACCTTATACCTCCAACCGTCTTCAGGAACAAATATTGTGGAATGGTCTGTAAAATAAAATAAAACAGATGAGTAACCTGTCTTCCCAATTTTATCCTCTGCAAATTCTTCTGAATTGAATGAACGTACTCCAAATATTAAACAAATTAGGAAAGTCTACATTTGTTGCTTACAATCTCAGATCTAAAAGAAGGGCTAGAAAAGTTGAATTAGGTTATCTATGCCACAAAGCTTTCTGATTCAGCAGAAGTATAAGTTGAATTTTAATCTCTTTTAGTACTAAACAGATACTATAATAATTTGGGTTCACAGCAGAAGGATATAATCCTAAATTTCCATTATTGTTTGTGGTCAGTTACCAGACTGATCGCATGTGATAGGTATCAGAATTACAAATATGAGAATGACATGATATAACTGTTACTGCATGTTCAGTAGAGGAAGGAAGAGCAAAGCAAATACAAGGACAATAGAATATAACAGTTACAGCATGTTTAGCAGCGAAAGGAAGAGTACAACAATGCTCAAACAATTGTATTCACTTGTTGGACTTGGGAGTTACAGCAGACTTGACAAAATGATGTTGGTCAAGTAATTAGATGCACGAACAATAAGCAAAGGATTAAAATGCCTTGTGGATACAATATGAATATACATTTACTATCAAACTGAACAAACAGGACTACTGCCTTCTGGGGCACAGATTACCAAAGAGTACAGTATTCCTTTTGTTGCCCCTCTACATTGGAAAAAGTTCATCCTTGGAATATTGGATGATCTCATAGACAGGAAGGCATGAGTGGGATGTGACTAGCCTAACAGGGATATCGTTGTTAAGGAAAGGGCTGGGTTTATCAAGCTTCCACGAGAAAACTGATCCAGTCCATGTAGGATAACTAATGGGTTTGAGAACAAAGTTGGCTACACAACTCTCCATCAAAATGTATGTTATCTTGAAGTTGGAGCCAAAGCAGACATGGTTGCCCTAATTGAATATGTAAAGAGGGGGGTATCTGTATGTGTGATCTTTTGCCTTAATGATGTACATTCTCGATGTGCTATTGTTTAGTAATGTAAATAGGGGGGGTTGTGGCTGGGGGTGTCTGTATGTGTGATCTTTTGGCTTAATGATGTAGATTCTCGATGTGCTATTGTTTAGTAATGTAAATGCTGGTATATTCAAAACACACACAGAGGCCTCCAAAGTAGAGAACCATTGCATCCATAAACACACTTCCATTTTTAACAAGATACAGGGTGTCCTTGCCTGACATACAAATAAAATAAAATACTACAAAACAACAAGCTTCATCCAAGACTTATATGTGGGAGAATAAGGTTTACCTCAAAATGAAGTTTTGACATTGGCATCCATTCACCTGGTCCACAAATATCAGAGAGGATAGTTGCTACAGCTGAAACAACATATTTTCCTTCTTTTTGTATCTGCTGAGAAGTATCAGTTTCATGGTCCATCCTCCATGTATCCCCTTTTGGATCTGAATACATTAAACAGTCATATTAGACAGTTTTTAATTCACGTTTCATGTCTTTAGGACACTATTAAGTAACAGCTTGAAAGAGAAAGTAAGGAGCCACATGGCAACTATAACCTTTGCATTTAAAGTAAAAGTGACAATGAGCTTGCTGAATTTATCATTTCCAGTTCTGTTTTTTAACCAAGAGGAGCTATTGCTCCGGGCAACAATGGATTCCTTCTCCCCACCATGATATGATAACCTGTCAGAGTAGCACACAACACAAGAACAATGAACTATAATATAAATATAGTATTCGGTTGTTGCGATTAAGGGGAGGGTGGCTAAAATAAAGTAATTTTTTTGTTTCTTCTTGTATAAAATGTTCAAATAACATGGAAAGAAAAGTAGATAGGATAGTACCTTTTAGTTTGGAGTTGGATGCTTTGCATGCCACAAAGGGAGCTTGCATTGGCGGGAACCGAAGAGGACAAGTACAAATGAAGTAGTTGTACTAGTAAATTAAAAAAACAACTAACAAACTGTTGCAACAGTTATTTATTTACAGACCATATACTCTATAGTTGTTACAGCTGAAACAACATATTTTCCTTCTTTTTGTATCTGCTGAGAAGTATCAGTTTCATGGTCCATCATCCATGTATCCCCTTTTAGATCTAAATACATTAAACAGTCATATTAGACAGTTTCTAATTCACGTTTCATGTCTTTAGGACACTATTAAGTAACAGCTTGAAAGATAAAGTAAGGAGCCACATGGCAACTATAACATTTGCATTTAAAGTAAAAGTGACAATGAGCTTGCTAAATTTATCATTTCCAGTTCTGTTTTTTAACCGAGAGGAGCTATTGCTCCAGGCAACAATGGATTCCTTCTCCCCACCATGATATAATAACCTGTCAGAGTAGCAGACAACACAAGAACAATAAACTATAATATAAATATAGTATTCGGTTGTTGCGATTAAGGGGAGGGTGGCTAAAATAAAGTAATTCTTTTGTTTCTTCGTGTATAAAATGTTCAAATAGCATGGAAAGAAAAGTAGATAGGACAGTACATTTTAGTTTGGAGTTGGATGCTTTGCATGCTACAAAGGAAGCTTGCATTGGCGGGAACCGGAGAGGACAAGTACAGATGAAGTAGTTGTACTAGTAAATTAAAAATTCGACTAACAAACTGTTGCAACAGTTATTTATTTATAGACCATATACTCTTTTATGAAGAGTATTTTGAAACGATTCGAGTATCGCAAATATTTGAAACTAACCAAATGTACAAATAGTATACTTGTAGTAGAAGTTAAAAAATGGGCAACAAATTTACTTTCAAACCAAGTATAGAGACACGCTGGGGAGAAAAACAGACATAGGTATGAAGTCAATAAGTACAAGCTAAATAAACAGATAGGATAAATGTACAACAAAACTTAAGAATTTAGTATATATTGTGAATTGTTTCTATGTACATACAGTATAGTGTGAACTGTTTCTCTGATCATAAGAGAGTATTTGAAACAAAATGAGTATTGCGAATATTTGAAACCAATTTAATGTCCAAACAGTCTAAATTGAGTAGAAGTAACAAATTGACAACATATTTACTTTGAAACCAAGTATAGGGAGTCCATGGGAAAAATAATATACATATGTGTAATGACAAGAAGTAGAAGCTAAATATATACATGGATTAAATGTACAGTAGAAGTTAAGAACTAAGTATAATGTGAACTGTTTCTATTTACATAGAGTTTGTTGCATTGTATTTGTAAAAGAAGTGTTTTTTTGATAGAGTATATACTTTAGAGAGGTGCATTATATGCAAGTAGAAGGGAAATATAATAAATGTACATGTATTGTGGTAGTAGTGGAAGCATGTAATATGTACAATGTTTGTGCATTCCATGTGTGGAAAAGGCTAATACATCTATTCAATAAAAGCATAGGTTATGGACAAGGTAGTACATATAAGTGAATGATAGTAATGGCAATTAAAGAATGTGTGGGAATCAAAGAAGAAGGGTTGCTGGGTTGTAAGGAGAGGGAAAAGGGAATTGCAAGCAAGGAGGATGCTCTAGTCATAAATGCAAGAGGGACTATGGCAACGACAATATCAGGTAATGTTTATGTATTGAGCAAGACAAGGGTGGCAGGATACTAAGTCTTTGCGGATCTTGCGCATGGTGTCCCTTTCATGCAAATGGATCATGCGTTGAATGAATGCTCTTATTTCTGAGAGAAGCTTAATAGTAGGGTGAATCAGATTCAATGGGATGTTTGAAGTCGATTGGAAGCATGCTTCAATTTGTTGCAGTGATGCTTGTTGTTCCTTGATTTGCTTGCAGAAGTCAAGAAGGTTGTTCAGGTATTGCATGTCCATGTCTGTTGTTGAAGAGCTAGGAAGAGAGAAAATAGAGCGATTAAAAGCTTAACATGTTCAAATAATATAGAGTAAAGCAAGGCACATATTTTTTTGTAATTGAATTGCTATACTAACATTTTTTTTCATAGTATCGAATAATAATAAAAAAAAGATATTCACATCATAGATGAAAGGAAAAAAAGTTGAAAACTTGTGTAATGGACATTTTGTTATTTTTTTTTTGTTTGTTCTATTGTAGAGAGAAAAGAATGTTGTAAGTGTAATGTTATGATAGATTCAAGTAAATGAAACAAAACGAAGTTAAGATGTTGGAAGCAAATGAACAGAAATATATGCATGAGTGCAAGAGTGTTTTTTTGGGGGGTGGATGGGGGGAGGGAAGAAGGTGAGGTTGTTTTGTTTTGGTATTTAGCAAGTGAAAAGTGATAATATTTGGTTTTTATGGTGTTGTTTGTTTATTATTTTCTGTGTAACTGAGAAGAGGTGTGGGAAGCAATGCATGGGTGTAAGCATATGTGAGCAACTATGTTAAGCAACGTGTGGTGCAATTGATCTAGAGGCAATAAAAGTTTCTTCTTGTTTTCTTCGTTGGACAGAAGGGCTATCCTTCATACATGCATAGCGAGCAAAAGAAAAAGATGGCATTATGCGTAGGTCAGTGAGTTGTCTAACTCTTGAAACTGCAGTAAATGTTAGCCCTTGTCGATCAATGTTTCCTATGTCGATTGTTGCCTTCTGTAAGGTCATTCTTTGTGATTTGTGGATTGTTAAACCCCAGGCCATATGAAGGGGAAGTTGTCTACGAGAACCTCTTGTTAAAGGGAGGATTGGGATGTAGGTAGGGTTAGAAGCATCCCATGGTGGGCCTTTATAGTTGACAAAGTCAACAACAACAAATAAAGGAAGCATAGGTGGAGTAGTGGCGGTGTTGTACAAGATTGATACAACTTTACCAAGAGCACCATTAACAAGACCTGCCTCAACCCAAAGGTTTGTTGTAAGGATAACTTGTTGACCAACGGCAAGGAGTACGACCATATCTAATTGTTCATCTTCTGGTGCAAGCAGTAGTGTTTGTTTCCTAACTTCTGCAGAACATAATGCAATCGAGACATTTAGCTGTTTAAGCATTTGTTTGTTGTGTAAGGCAACAGAATTGTTAGTTGAGAACAAATGGGTGGATTGATCAAATACGCGGTTCTCGGTTTGAGAGAGGGAAGAGGATGTCCTTGACATAAGAAGGGTCCAATCGGCAATAGTTGGTGTTGCATTCCTAAGATTGAGGAGAAGTTGGCGGAACTAAATCTGAGAAGGGTCATCTCCTTGTTGACGAAAAACCGTTGAGAGGGTTATAAATGTGTCAAAGGTACACCAAAGTTTGTTTCCATGTGATGCTCCTACATACATGGGGATATCTTTAACAGGTGGAAGTTGACCAAGGTCACCTACGAGGATGATAGAGCGGCCTTCAAAAGGGAAAGTTCGATGGGAAGGGAATGCTTCCTGAAGACGAGAGTCAATGTTGGATAAGAGCTTTGGTCCAATGAAACTCATCTCATCAATTAGCACATAGCGTATATGGAGGAGTTGTTCTTGAAGGTTTGCAAGGGCTTGACCCTCAAGAGGGAGCATAGTATTTATTGGTATCCGAAGGGCAGAATGTATTGTAAGGGCATTTATGTTAAATGTCGCGACGCCAGTTGGAGCAAGCAGGAGAAGAGGGGATGAGTTATTTGGGGATGATGAAGAGAAGGCAGCTTGCAAGTATCCAATTAAGTAAGATTTTCCTGTGCCTGTAGTTCCTTGGATGATCATACATAATGGTTTTGTGGTAGTGTGTTGTGTGTAGTGGGACATAATAATTTCAAAGGCTGTGCGTTGTGTTGGAGAAAAACAATTAGGAGAAACAGGAGTTGAAAAATGTTGTAGTTCTGCTTGGTTTGATGAGCGGTTCAAATCAAGAAATGGGATGGCTGAGTTTTGCAAGTGTAAAGGTATCTGCGTGTGGCCGCAATTGTGATTGGTGCAAAGTCGCGATGACTAAGCATGTCAAGATCATCAACTTGTAGGTTGTTCCCAGGGTGGAGTTGAGGGAGGAGTTCCCATTCTGACATGTCGATAGAGCAAGGAGGATGATCTTCATGAGGGGGAGGTGTATCAACATAAATAGTTGGAGGGGATGAAGGTTATCAATCAACATGTTAGGGATTGTAGCTCCCACGAAAGGATTCCCATGCATAGACAATTTTCAAGTATGAGGAGCTAATATCTTTTAGCAAACTGCGGAAATGTTTGTACAGTAAGAGTTCACTCCAACAGAAATCGACATAAAGAGGAGAGGTGGAAGGAGGGATGTCAAGGAAACGAGGAAGGACACGCACGATCTTGGTCGGTTTGTGCAGCTTCCATTGACATTTTTCCTACGTGCAGAAAAGGACCAAGAGCGGGAAGCTTCAAGAAGGGGAAGGTGTTCAAGCGAAGGGGGTCTTTGCATGTATGCGGAAATGAAGTTGGTTGGCGGGGGGGTGTTGGGGACGTCTAGTGAGACACGTTTGAAAACAGTCTGGGAGGTGTTCAGGGAAAGAAATGTACGGCTGCAAAGAGTCAAGGGAAGTTTTTGTAGCATATGGCAGGTTTCTTGTGCTCCAATGTCTCGATCAGCCACGGTTTCGAACAATAGTTTCCAGATAGGTAATAAGATTCCCTCTTATGCAGGGGCGACATGTGCAATATGTGTTAGAATGTCATGGTAGCTCTCAGATTTGTTCTCTGCTTTCGAAGCATACTTTGAAATGTATGAGAGGACAACATGGCACGAGAGCCCAGGCTAGCAATCAACATTAGCTCTCCATACTGAGAGCATAAGAGGGTTGTGTACGTTTAGAAGTGCATCATTTCTAGCGGGGGTATTTTTTTTTTGCCAGAGCTGTCAATGAACATAGAAGATGTTTCCTGTAGTTCAAAGGGGAAACCATAGCAGCAAACGAGGGTTGTGCCTTTTTTGTGAAGACAAGAGAATTCATTGCATTTTGTGTGGCGTTGCACAGAATTGACAAGGGTTTCATAGTCGTCATTATGGTTTCCTTCACGTATGGAGGATGTTGCAAGTGTACAAGGGTCTTGGTGAGATGCTCGATGGAAGCCGGAGACACGAAGGTGCGTGGGACGAGGGTTCCATGCTGTTAAGAAGCTGTCAAAGTATGTTTTTGCAGTATCAACAGCAAGGGGATCATTCCAATCAAGGTTGTCCATATTGGGTGCGTCCTCCAACCAGAGGAATCCATGTATATGAGCAGAACCTCGGCTTTTCCATTCATACCTGTATTAAGAAGGGAAGCAAAAACAAAACACAAAGTTAGGGAAAATTTTGAAATGTGAAGCAGTAAAAGGAAATAAAATGCAAAGAGTGAGAGGAACAAACCTGCACCAGTAATCTTTTGTCTTGAATGTGTGTAGCAGGACCTCTTCAAGGAAGATGGTGAATCTATGGTGCATATATAGAGACGTAGTATGTGGATTGGTTATAATGTTATGAATTCTCCATTGGAATTGTGAAGGCAATGAAGTGGGAGGATGGGAAGGCATGAGCATGTGAAGGTCATGCCATTTGGTGTCAGCTGCATTGAGGGTAAAAAAAAAGGTTGGGCTACCAAGCTGGGTGATCATATCACACAACTCACCTTGCCGTTTGTTCCAGAAAGAGCGGGTGCCACGCAAAGCAGAGCCAAACCGCATGGCATGATCAGCAACATGAGAGTCTGGCATCTGGCTGAGCTGTGTGCACAAAGCCGAGACAATTGCGGGGAGTGTGTCTACTAGGTTGCGTTTAACAAAAACAGCTGCGGTAGCCTGGCTACGATGGCGCATCATAAGGTTGTACAAGTAGTAGCGGAAGCGAGGGTGTTGGGCAAACCTATTATCATGGAATCGGATAAGGTGCAAAGCATATTCCTGCATGGAGACTTCATAAAGACGAGGTTGTTTTAGCATGGGAACCCCTTTGGGAAATAGCGTTGGGAATGCCATTAAGAGGAGCCCTTCCGTATTGTATTCATTTATTGGAGAAAGACCAATGGGGGGCCAATCAATTGATGTTGAAGGGGTGGTAGGGGTTGTAGATGCAAAACGCCTAATTTCTTCAGTATCAATGCGAGAATCTGGGAGTGCAAAAATAAAGGAGGAGGTTTCAATGCTTGTTAGAATTGGCATTGAAAGTGTTGCATCATCAGTAGTGGGTGAGGGTAGTTGGAGATCAAGCCCAGGGGTTGTGGCATGGTGAAGAAGGGAGGACACATCTGTGGGTTCAAGTGGCAAAGCATGTAATGCTTGGAGGTCAAGGTGGACATCCTTGTAATACGGGTCATTGGAGATTTTGAATTCCAATGCAGCTAGAACAATTGAACGGCTAACAATGAATTCATAAGGCTTGTTTGCAGCATTGAATTTGCGAACAACAAGGATGTCCAAGTCTGCTAAGAGGCGTGGAAGAGAGGTGGCTATTGTGGAGATATCTTGTGGGAAGCTAATAGTATGGCCGGAGTATTTGTATTGGCCACCACGTGCATGCGTAACTTGAAGTATTGGATTGACTCTGGCAATTAGCATTTCTTCTATTTGAGTCAGGCGTGCAAGTTCAATTGGTTGGTTTCCAAGATCCATGTTGTTATCTGTGGAGAAGTGATGGCCATGTCGCTCATTACTACATTGAGAGCATGTATAGATTCCACTTGAGAAATTTGTTTTCATTTTTGGATATGATTCCTTGCATATGGAGCAAACATGAAGTGGGTGGAGGTGAGAAAGTCGGTTAAGAAAGCAAGCGTGACCATCTGGAAAGGGGGTGGTTGGAGGCGGGGGTGTAGTGGATGTGTGCATTGGGGTAGGGTTGATTGAAGCATTGATGTTTCCACTCCTAGATTGATAAGTAAGACGTCTATGCGCATTTTGGCGGTCCTTTGTTTGGCTATAAAGAAGCCTTCTACGTGCATTTATTTGGTCACGTGTAGTATTGGGCAACATGGGTTGTTGAAGAGGAGTTTGCATTGAACCTGGAGGAGACATTGATGGAAATTTCAAATGTTATAAATGTGTAATTGTAAGAAAAATTCGAGGCATGTACATTAAAAACAAGATATGCAAAGTACAAATAAGAAGGTATGTCTACATATAGAAAATAACGCATTACGAAAGTTTTTGCAAGAAATAAGGTAAAAAACAGTTTTTGTGATGTATGTGGAGCATGTATGTATGTGAAAAGCAACCAAGGAGCAGCATAGTAGAAAAAAGAAATCCACATATATGACATAATAAACATTGTATACATGTAAGAAAACGTGAAATGTTTTATGGATAGATATGTATGGCGTGCTTTAAAAATAAACACGTAATGTATACGATAACACATCTGCCATGTGAGCACAAAATTTACAGTAGCTAATTACATTGCAGATATTTGAAAAAAGACAGGAAAGTAAGGGAAAAATCTATATACAAGCAATGAAGGAAGGAAAGCGGGGTGGGGGGATATAGTGATCATGATGAAGTGGAAGAAACATAATTGGGTTGAGATGAGGTGGAATGCATTTGGAGAGATGGGATGGAGTATTGTAGGGTACGATGTGTTGAAGCAAGGACTGAGGGAAGAGTAAGATGTGGAAGGGTGAGTAAAAGTGGTGGGTGGAATAGCCGAGGGTGGAGTATATGAAGGGGAGGTTAGAGACGGCGTGCAACAGGATGGCTTTGAGTAGTGAGTGCAGATATTTCTTCAAGGAGCTTGGTTGATGCAGCAGCATAAGGAAGCTCTTCAGAATTGGCAATGGTTGTCTTCAAGCGTGTACTAGAGTTGGAAGTCTCCGTCTTAATGGATAAGGTGAACAAGTATCGGCGAGAAGTTACGTGTAGAGAGAGATCCTTTATGGTCGAGGGCTCAGTGGCGAGCAGGCATAAATCCTTTGCAGAGACACCAAGTAGTTTGTTGGCTGCATCATCAAAAGTTGTGGCCCCATTGATCTTGCCGGTGTGGTCTTGCAAGGAAAGCTTTAAAATGTATCTGTAGTCACATTCTGTGAATTCACCATCACATTTGCTGCAATGCCAAGTGTTGAAAGCTCTATGTGCAACTTTCTTCATGCATTGAACACCATCAACAAAGAGAGGGCATGCAAGGAAGTGGAAGTCATCCATGTTAATGTCAACAATGGAAGCGCGCACAAAGAACCATAGGTTCTTATCAGAGGGTTGCATGCTTTGCAACTCGGAAATTGTTTTAGATGGGTGTGTTCGAGACATAGAGCCTATGTATTTGCGGCTCAAGGATGGCGACGCAGCGCGAAATCCATGATCAGTGTACCATTTTTGAAGGCGATAGGTTGCCTCAATATCTGGATTGATAAGGATGGTACTACTGGGAACACTTCCAATTGTTTTACCATTGTAATCTGTAAGACGACCACCCTTTATTGCAAGGACAGGTGGTGGGTCGGAGGAGTATAGTGAAGCGACATGTGAACCCTCAGTGTGGCAATGATGACCCCAAAGTATGACATCAATGCTAAAACAAGATGTGTCTCTAAGTCAAACAGTTCTCCTACTTGTTTCAGAACCGTCTTTTTTCCGAATTGTAGATGCATGCGAGACAGAGCTAACAAGGCCAATCAGGTCAACCATGGAATTTGAAGGTAAACTTTGGAGATCATTGATTGTTTTAAAGTGGAAGGAATGTAAAGGAATGGAGGGGAATGCATCAAGGCAAGGGTGGATGGTCGACGTAGATGAAAGGACAATCTCAAGATGGTTGTTCAAATGGTTATATGAAGGGTTGCTTGTTTTGATTGTGCCATTCGAGATAGTGTACACTGTCCCGATTTCAACAAGGGAATAGAAGGTGTCAACAAAGTTGTTAAAGGCAGAGACATGGATCTCTTCTCCAGAACAATCAATAAGGTCAAATCCAAATAGTTTCCCTGGGCCGCGTTGGTTGGTGTATTCATGGATGGGTGTCTTGGCAAGCACACGACCTTGGATGCACCATTTTTTATAGTTGGGATTGAGTGCTTTGAATGGAATTACAGTTGTTGGCATGGGTATTGGTGTATCTGATGCTTGGGATGAGTGAACATCACTTTCTTCTATGGGGCGGTTGGATTGGCTAGTTGATGAACCAATTGGAATGCCAAAGCTAGTCGGTAGTAAAAGAGGAACATGGCTCCCAGCAAGGGCAAGCTTGTGGTGGACCAGTTCAAGATCGAGTATTGTAATAGTCTTGTAGGAGAAAAAGGCAAGAATTAGTAAAGGTATTATAAAATTGATGATGTTGGTGGTAGGTAAAAATGTACAAGCTAAGCTACCTAAGAGAGGGCTTAAAATAATTGGTAGAAAAGTACGCGTTATTATGGACGATGGTGCAGGTGCACTTGGCGAGCTTGATGACAGATCCTTCTTGGAGTTCTCCATTTGATATGAGGGAGTTGAAGGTAGTTGGGAGCAAAGCCTGGTGCGTGTTGTTACCATCATAGATAGTAATTCGGAAACGTGGAGTGGTTGCATTTGTTGGTCCGAATGGGTGGAGTGAAAAAACCTGCAGAAGTGGTTGAAGATGTACAGCACCAGACAGTAAAGAAGATATCACATTTTCTGTCAAGGGTGCCTCCATTATGCGGGGAAAACACTAAGAGCAAGAGGAAACAAACGTGTAAGTATATGAAAATTTTGTTTTGTGTATATATACATATGTGTATATATACATATGTGTATATATACATATGTGTATATATACATATATGTATATATATATATATATACTATTGTATGAGTGACATACAACCATGCGATACATAAAATGAAACTGTAGCAGGCAGAAGAGTAGAATGTACAATAGTGCCATACATATACTATTTTTTTTAATATAATGTGAGAAAAAAGCATGCAATGGAACCATGCAAATTTAGGTTGTAAGTGCTTAAAGTGTATTAGAGGCACGATCCAGCAAGGAATTTACTGGATACTTTGGCCCTTCTTGACATATCCCTTATGATCAACCGACTGTCTCATTACGATCCTCATTATGTGTTTTATTGAGTCCAACTCTCGTCGCTTTAATACACCCCTCGTTCTACTTTTCTGATGCAACACACTCTATTTGTCCTCTAATCTTCCATATCTAGGTTTGCATTCTTTTCCATCAGTGTATAGGGAGGAGATTCAAACTAACGATGTGATGCACAAGTCAACAAAGGGCTTGACTATCTTCTCTCTCTGAATGCAGGTATTTTTTTCCTTGTGTGTCATCACTGTATAATTATGTGTTATTCAAAAGATTGATTATCATGTTTTATTCAAAAAATTGAATCAAAATTATATAATTAGTTCAAATATATGAAACTACTCTTGATATGCTTCTTGATCTAATACTTGTAATATAAGACAATAATCATAACACTAAATTGGAATAATACTAAAAGCAGATACATTTGGGGATCTCTTTGATAGCTGTAAAGTCGGAGAATTCCAGCCATCCAACCAAAATGGGGACAGAAAAGCATAAAGTCTGCCAAGGGCAAACTTTTATCAACATTCTTGTAGCAACAGGTCAGAAAATCTAGTTGAAATAATTCATGAGAGACCAAGAAACATATGAATCAAGAGCATAACAAGAAGGCTGATAGGCACATCCATGTCAGCAAAAGAACCATTCATTCAAACTGAATGCTTGTGCCTCATAAAGAGAGTGAAAGGGAAAAGCCCGGCATAAGCCAAAATAACTGAAATATCCCATGATCAATGATCATACCATCTAAAGATCTAGAAAATTCCCCATGCCCCGGGGCCAACAAAAGAGCCCGTTTGGAGAGACTGTCAGCCTACTAGTCATGCTCGTGGTAGATATGATTGATGGTCACTAAAGGGACATGATGCAGCAGAGAAAGAATGTCATCACACCAATGACTTAGAAGTGGGGTGTTCAATGAAGCAGTTCTCTTCACCCAAGAGATGATAACCTGTGAATCCCCAAATACAGATAACAGAGGGATCCTCAAATGAATGGCAACCGAAAGTAGTGACCAAATACGCAGAAGCTCTAATTTGGTGCTGGTGCATCTATTATCCTAGGTTAAGAGCTTGTTGGCTATTTATAACCATAACATAATAAAAGTTTTTTAATTCCATAAAATAAGAATATTTTTTTTTAATTCCATGCATAAGCAAAGTTATTTTATTTGTGAAATGTGCCAAAACAATCCTCAATAACTACTTGAGATTTGCATCATAACTTCATACCAAATTTACCCTTCAACAAACTTTCAAATATGTGTATTGAAGAGAAGGCTCTTCTTTGCAAAGAAGTGCCACATTTTTTTCGTTACATTCCTCTCTAAGAGCACCTTTAGAATGCATAAGAATTCCGTAAATGCAGATACATTTGCGGATCTCTCTGATAGTTGTAAAGCCGGAGAATTCTAGCCATCCAACCAAAATGGGGATAGAAAAGCATAAAGTCTGCCAAGGGCAGAATTTTATCATCATTCCTGTAGCAACATGTCAGAAAATCTATTTGAAATAATTCGTGAGAGACCAAGAAACATATGAATCAGGAGTATAACAAGAAGGCTAATAGGCACATCCATGTCAGCAAAAGAACCATTCATTCAAACTGAATGCTTGTGCCTCAAAAAGAGAGTGAAAGGGCAAAGCCCGGCACAAGCCAAAATAACTGAAATATGCCATGATCAATGATCATACCATATAAAGATCCAGAAAATTCTCCATGCCCCGGGGACAACGAAAGAGCCTGTTTGGAGAGACTGTCAGTCTGCTAGTTATGCTCGCGATAGATATGATTGATGGTCACTAAAGGCACATGATGCAGCAGAGAAAGAATGTCATCACACCAATGACTCAGAAGTGGGGTGTTCAATGAAGCAGTTATGTTCACCCATGAGATGATAACCTGTGAATCTCCAAATACAGATAAGAGAGGGATCCCCAAATGAATGGCAACCGAAAGCAGTGCCCAAAGAGCCAGAAGCTCTAATCTGGTGTTGGTGCATCCATTATCCTAGGTTAAGAGCTTGTTGGCTATTTATAACCATAACATAATAAAAATTATTTAATTCCATAAAATAACAATAATTTTTTTTAATTCCATGCATAAGCAAAGTTATTTTCTTTGTGAAATGTGCCAAAACAATCCTCAATAACTACTTCAGATTTGCATAATAACTCCATAGCAAATTTACCCTTTAACAAACTTTCAAATATGTCTATTGAAGAGAAGGCTCTTTTTTGCAAAGAAGTGCCACATTTTTTCATTACATTCCTGTCTAAGAGCACCTTCAGAATGCAAAAGAATTCCAAAACAATCCTCGATAACTTGAAAACACGCGGAGGACCAGCGGATCGCGAAGTAGACACGCGGGGATGGGGGTTAAGTGCTAGGACCACCGGATCGCGAAGAGGACATGCGGAGAACCACCGAATCGCGAAGAGTGAAATGTGCCAAAACAATCCTCGATAACTACTTCAGATTTGCATAATAACTCCATAGCAAATTTACCCTTTAACAAACTTTCAAATATGTCTATTGAAGAGAAGGCTCTTCTTTGCAAAGAAGTGCCACATTTTTTCGTTACATTCCTGTCTAAGAGCACCTTCAGAATGCAGAAGAATTCCGCAAATGCAGATACATTTGGGGATCTCTCTAATAGCTGTAAAGTCGGAGAATCCCAGTCATCCAACCAAAATGGGGACATGAAAGCATAAAGTCTACGAAGGGCAGACTTTTCTCATCATTCATGTAGCAACTGGTCAGAAAATCTATCTTAAATAATTCGTGAGAGACCAAAAAACATATGAATCAGGAGCATAACAAGAAAGCTGATAGGCACATCCATGTCAGCAAAATAACCATTTATTCAAACTGAATGCTTGTGCCTCATAAAGAGAGTGAAAGGGCAAATCCTGACACAAGCCAAAATAACTGAAATATCCCATGATCAATGATCATACCATCTAAAGTTCCAGAAAATCCCCCATGCCCCGGGGCCAACGAAAGAGCCTGTTTGGAGAGACTGTCAACCTGCTAGTTATACTCGCGGTAGATATGATTGATGGTCAGTAAAGGCACATGATGCAGCAGAGAAAGAATGTCATCACACCAATGACTCAAAAGTGGGGTGTTCAATGAAGCAGTTCTGTTCACCCATGAAATGATAACCTGTGAATCCCCAAATACAGATAAGAGAGGGATCCCAAAATGAATGGCATCCGAAAGCAGTGCCCAAAGAGCCAGAAGCTCTAATCTGGTGTTGGTGTGTCTATTATCCTAGGTTAAGAGCTTGTTGGCTATTTATAACCATAATATAATAAAAGTTATTTAATTCCATAAAATAACGATAAATTTTATTCCTTCCATGCATAAGCAAAGTTATTTTCTTTGTGAAATGTGCCAAAACAATCCTCAATAACTACTTCAGATTTGCATAATAACTCCATAGCAAATTTACCCTTCAACAAATTTTCAAATATGTCTATTGAAGAGAAGGCTCTTCTTTGCAAAGAAGTGCCACATTTTTTCGTTACATTCATCTCTAAGACCACCTCCAAAATGCAGAAGAATTCCACAAATGCAGATGCATTTGGGGATCTCTCTGATAGCTGTAAAGTCGGAGAATTCCAACCATCCAACCAAAATGGGGACAGAAAAGCATAAAGTCTGCCAAGGGCAGACTTTTATCATCATTCCTATAACAACAGGTCAGAAAATCTATTTGAAATAATTCGTGAGAGACCAAGAAACATATGAATCATGAGCATAACAAGAAGGCTGATAGGCACATCCATGTCAGCAAAAGAACCATTCATTCAAACTGAATGCTTGTGCCTCATAAAGAGAGTGAAAGGGCAAAGCGGGCTCTTGCTACAAGACGGGCTCTTTCACAAGAGGGGCTCTCAAGAAATCACCTCGCGGCAATCCAGAATCACCGAACAAGAGTCACGGCTCTCCAGAAATCACTGGACTATAGAAGGAAGAGAATTGTTTGGAAACCAATGTTCATTTCGTCGTCTATTCAACCAACCGTGCTTCTCTGCGTGTCTTCTTCACGATCCGTTGGTTCTCCGCGTGTCTTCTTCGTGATACGCTGGTCTTCCGCGTGTCTTCAAATTGACTCTTGCTGGGTAGTAAAGAACTTCAGTGTTGATAGTCCGGCCTTCCAGATCTTTTAGAGGTAAAGGTTAGAACCCAGTTCGGGCTCGTTCACAAGTGACAGTATTGATGGTTGGACCTCGAACTTAACCCCCATCCCCGAGTTGTTAGTTGATTAAGGTTTTCGGTTGGTGTCTTGCTTTGTCCTAGTTGGCAATACAGGAAACCTATGCAAAATGCACAACGCAAGAGGAGACACGCGTAAAAGTAGCACTGGCAGGAGGGACAATGACATCTACAGTTGTTGAGAACAAAACTTCAGAGGAGAACGCCTAATGGCGTTGCATTCAAGTCTGTGCCTTGATTTCATTGAAGATGCAAGTGAAAATTCTAAAATATGTTCAATTATAAGTTTTAGTACAATTGTCTATATTTCAACTTATTCTTTACTTTGCATATGGAATCATCCATCTCTCCTGTTACATTTCATTACTTATGACTTAATGCTTTATCCAAAACAGTTTAGAAAATTTCATTTGAACTGGAGTTTGGTGAAGCGGAAAATCCAAAGGGGACACAGTTTTAGTTTTTTCTTCTAGATTGTTTTAGGATTTTTGAAAGTTTTGGAGAGAGACCCTCAAAACCTCTAGGGCATGGAAAACTATCTTTGAAACTTTAACTTATAAAACTATGCCAAACATCAATTTTTTTGTAGAATTTCTACTTAAAACTTATTCTTGCACTCTCTTGGATAGGCAACTTGCCTTACTCATTTATCATTTATTCTCAACATGGCAGAACTCCATGGACATTGATTTGATTCATATGAAAGTGATAACATAATTGTAAGGTCTTTGGACTAGAATGACTTTACAAATCCATTAATTAAAAAGGGTAAATGACTTGCAGAGTGTACTCTACACTCAATGGATTCTAAAGCCCCGAAATTAAAAAAAGGTTCCTGCTCGTGTGTAGAATTGCGGTTCCCTCAGGAAATCTATAAGAATCCGTTAATTAAAAAGGGAAAATGACTTGCAGAGTGCACTATGCACTGAATGGATTCTAAAATCCCGAAATAAAAAAAGGCGTCCTCCTCGTGTGTAAACTTCTGGTTTCCTCGGGCAATCTACAAAGACTATTCACAACTTGTGTTACAAGCATTTACAGATAAAAGGTAATCGGCGTGTGTCAAAATGCTTGTTGACGTAAGGAATTTAAGAAAACTCCATGAAACACTTTGACTTTTTTTTTTTTTTGTAGCTTGTTATTTTATTTTATTCCTATTAAGAAAATCTGCAAATGCTTACTACATATGCAATTCCCCTCGTGCCTTTAAATAGCTATGCACCCAGAGAATACAGGGGCACTATAGAAGGTTCATATAGTTATGTGCATTATAGAAGGTTCACTAAATCTAAAAGATGTATTCCATGCATTGAACATAGACATTCATCTGCTTACAAATTGGATAAAGGTAAGCAACTCTAACATCTTTGCTCTCTTGGTTCTATTTTTAATACCACCGGTGATTTTTAAGTTTAATTTTTCATAATGAACATTTTTCAATTTTAATCCCTAGCAACCAAAGTGACATTGATACAGTTTGTTCTCGTAGCAATTGTTGGGATTAATTTCAGAAAATTGCTTCTCGCCCCTTTCTTTCAAACAAATTTTAATCCTTTATCCATTTGGTTTCCTTAAATACAATTGTTTCTTGATTGTAGAATTCTATATTTTCCATTTCTTAGTTGCCTATAATCTCTACAATATTCTGGATTTTTACTGTTAAAGTGTAAATTCCACCTTAAGAACCAAGTATATTCTGTATTTTAATTCTTGCTTTTATCAAGCCCTTCTAGGTATAAGGGGTTGGGTAAAAAGCTGAGGTAAATGTGGCAAAAGCTGTTTTCTGAGAAACAACTACACTGAGAATTTTGAAAGAGTGGTTCTATGTAAAAGCCTCCCTTGGATAAGTAGCTGGGGGTAATTGTTGCAAAAGTTGTTTTCTGAGAATCAACAATATTGAGAATTATGAAAGCGGTTCCATGTAAAAACAAACCATCTTGTAGTTTTGAGACACTACCCTATTATTTGGTTTGTAAGAGATACCAGTACTTGTAGATTAGAATTTAGCTGAAGTCGTCTGACAGTTGCCTTGGTATGAGCTAATTTTGACAGAAATTCTGGGAAAAAAACATATTTAAAAAGTTGAAGTTTATTATGTTAGGTTCATTTATCACATACTCCAATTGCGCTACGATTATGAAGATATTATAGCTCAAGAAAGTTGAATATTTGAGTAGAATTCTTAGTGCTGTTCAACAATAAGTAGAAGATATGTAAACGAATGATAAAAGTAAAGTCCTGAACAATAACCAGCATTGAAAAGCAGCACAACTAATAAACTAGCGGGCCACGAAGAAGATAAGCGGAGAAGCGCGGTGGGCTGAATAGACGACGGAATGAGCAGTGGTTTACCAAAGAACTATAGGGGAGAACGCCTTACGGCATAAAAAATACCGTGCAAGCATAAATGGGAATACTATTCGGTCAGATACTCCTTTTTCAGTATGGAAAGAAAGGGCAAAATAGGGCTGATAAAGAGATGACCAGTCCAATCTTTGGACCATGTGCCTACAAACGATGTCTAAAGTCAGAAGTGAGAAGGTCTAAATTAAATTCATTCATTCTTCCTACTAAAGGTTAATAGAAATGGTATACTAACCCCATTCGATCTAATAAGTTCTGGTAGTAGTTCCTAGGGCAGTTCTAAGGATTCCTGAGTGGGCATACCCATATTAAAAAAATAGGAACATCAAGAAAAATGTAGCTCAAAACGTTTTTCTTCTTCTGATGATGATGGTGGTGGAATCCCGCCCATAAGGATAATATTAAAATATTGCTCACTCATTAGGCACACAAAATATAGAATTGGTTTGCTTAGTGATAACTCAATGGCCAACTCACAAGTGTCCAACGAGTCAAATCACAGACTTGATGCTAGCTAGCAATAGGAACTCAAATCATTTTACTTTTTTTTCCCATTACGATGGTGGAATCCCACCCCTTCTAGAGAACATTTCAATATTTCTCACTCCTAGGGAAATGAAACTACATAAGCAAATTGCATAGATATAAACACCTACTCGAAGAGTCAACTCACAAGTTGCTACGAACTTTTACTTAAATTGTAAATGTACATCACCAAATTTCATTAATCTTACCAAAAGTAGCACTAACCTTAAATCACTAAATACACTGAATACTTAGCTTAACCTAAAAACTAAACCACTTCCTAAAACATGTCCAAATGTCAATACCTCCCCTTTCAAAATAACAATACAACCTAAATGATATCTTAATAATGTCAATACCTCCCCTTCCAAAATAGCAATACAACTTAATGTTATCTTAATAATTCAATACATTACCAAAAGAGAGCTTAAACATGCTTAAGCTCATTCCAAATTAACAAAGAACCTCAAGTTCGATTGTTCAAGTATATTGAGAAATTAACCAATACGATAAATATATTGAAAAAGCTACACCTAGACCATGTAAAATTTAAAAGAATAGTATTTTTATGTCACTCTCCATTGCCCCGAAAATTGATTTTAAACTATTTCCACTTTCCCAATGTATGATAACTTAAAAAGTTACAATTACCAACCTAGGAATTCAAAAAAAGGGCCAATGTAAAGTGAATTAAAAAGTTACAATTACCCACATAAGAATTTTAAAAAGATGATTTTACAAATGACTTGTGATGTTACAATTACCAAAGTCGGGAATTACAATTACCAAAGACATGTTACAATTACTTCGTCTGTAAATTTTTTTAATCCCAACCAACCAACATAGCAACACAACCATTTGAGAGCCCTCCTCAACACACAAGGTAACATCACTCATAACGAGCGAGTAATCCGAGGGCCTTATAATTAATGAGGAAACAAACTCTGGGCACGTGATGGAGCTATAAGAAAATAGTGTCTGGGATATTTGCTATCTATTTTACATGCAAACAACCAAGTATAGCTGGAAACCCACACAGTGTTAGTTCACCGTTAGGCTAAACTTTTCCCAAATTATCTATATTTCCAACTACCATTTCTAAGTTTTGGGCGGAAACACTTATTTGGGTTCGCTTTTTGTTATTTTTTGTTGTTGGAGAAGAGATGGAGTCTACCTCTTCTGTTGTAGAATGCATTGGAGTCCCCAACTATGGCAACTCATTGGTTGTCGATTTCCCTATGCCTTTATTGCTATTAGGATTTACTAGAAGATAGGCATGAATTTCCCAGATTCCACATGAAAATGCCGTGTCATCTTAACTCACGAAGGAGAAAAAGGAAGTGCATTTTCGCAGAATATACCCTGTCGTTTTAACTCCACTTAGAACACATGCATATAAGAACACATGCATACAAGACATTCAAGAAACTCAAAACTCATTCTTCACTGAGGGTTTTACTTACCGGGGCCTATCTTGTGAGAAGAACTCGGGTTGCAGAGGGATATTCGTGGACCATAAATAGTCTGAAACTTAGATCTGCAAGGAACAGAGCGAGAAGATACATAAACTCAGACAAAGTTCTTCCCATAACTTGAACAACAAGCTTCCTCCGTTAATGAGACACCCACATC
>LPNX011107901.1:399160-410038 GCA_001517045.1 Pseudotsuga menziesii
GTATAAAAACTTGAAATACCCTTTAAATAATTAGAAAAACAAATATTAAAACAAGAAAAAGCATAAACCAACATTTTTCTTTACCTGTTTAATTTCAAAACAAAAAATTCTTCAAAGAAAACACATTGTAGATGTGAATATCAAGATCAAGCATCAATGGAAACAAGGTTACCCTGAAAATAGATACTGCCAATAAGAGTTTAGCAACAACTTACAAAATTGCTAGTATATAGACAGACCATGGCAAACAAGTCACTACCAAAAAACTTTATGAAATAGAAAATTAACCACATAGTTTCCAAATTTTTAGCCCTACCAAAGATGATATAGTTTCTATGAAATCCAAATTGAAAAATTCAAGCCTGCCATATAACTATGGCCTGCTTATTTGAAAACCATATCACTGAACTACATGTTGTCGAAAGCAACCCAAATTTTATAAAACAAACATTACACACAATTTGCAAACAATGATACAATATATATCAATAGTTGATACTAGGTGCTTCCCCACAATGGGTGGTACATCTTAGCAAGCAGGCTCCCACAGATAGAAGCCAACCGACACTGTCTAACCTAACATTTGGCGTGGGCAAAAAGACAATTGGCATAGACAAGATGCCAGGATTTTAACAAGGACACAACCTTTCGAGCCCAGAAATGATGGAAATGAAGGCAATAAAGATGGAGAAAACCATCGACAAAGGTGGGGAGTGTTGTTGAACCCAATTGCCATAATGAAACTAATCCCCCATCAACATTCATAATGGTTCAGCTTTACATGGGTTGTTGGTGCTTGATTTGGGTATGAATTCAACAGTTGCCAAGGTATGCAAAGATGAAGCATTGCTTGTTGCTTCTGTTGCAAAGATGAAGGATTAACCTCCCCATTTCAAAAGTGCTTGTTGCTTTTCCTGTTGTTTGGTCTGGCAAGTGGCAAAATAACCGTAATAAATCTACAGTTTTGGCCATAGTGGGGGCTTGGCTTGGGGGTTTTCCTTTCTTTGTTCCCCTGCATTGGCTGCAAGTTTGGTTCTTCATTTTCGGTGATCCAAGACCATCTTATAATATGATGTTCTGTTCGAAGAAAAGATTCAATATCTGAAATACAACAAAAGTAGAGGGAATTGTTGAAGCAGGTTGTGAATAGGTATTTTCTTTTCAATTTTGAATACGCCTCCTCGGCTTCCTACTGAAGAGCTTGCAGGATTCAATGCTTAAATCCACTGTTGCAGATAGTGACATGAAAAATGCAGCCTCGTCTACACAAGTTATATGCCTCATAGCCAATTGCACCATAGGCTTGTTGCTGAACCCTACTATTGATTCGGGGGTTTTGAATTATTTTAAGCTATACGAGAATGGCGGTTTAGTGGTCGGGCCAGCTGCGGTGCCCGATTCTTTTAATGACAGTTTTGTGGAAATTGATGAACGGCTTGCAGAGGGCAGAAGATATGACAACACCCAGACAAGCCTACAAGATTGACACTAACAACAAATTTGCAATAGAAATGAAATCGCACAGAATCAAATCCAGGAGTAGTGGAAAAACAAAGTACCTGTGTTTTTTTAGTTCTTTGGCTCTTTGAATCATAATTCCTACAACTACAAACAATGCAACTTCTCTGTGCAAACCCACGCAAACTAAATGTGACCAGTAAACGCCATTTATGCAGCAGGGAGGGGCGGTCGCCATGACAAGATGTTCAACCACCTCCTCCATGAATAGCAAGCTATCTAATAAATTCAGAATAAATGCCAAACCGAGAAAAAAACACTGGTCTTTCACAGGATGGGCTCTCCAAATATCGCCCACGGCGCTCCAGAATCGCCGGACAACTACGGTTTTGACAAACTCAACAGTCACGGCAAAGCCCATGAACAATGCTCAGCAAAGAGGTGAAAAAGACGCCAACAGTGAAACTTGCAGGCGAAATGGGAGGAAAGAGCAGGGCAGCGACCGGAAACCTTTACCTCAACTTGAAAACACGCGGAGGACCAGCGGATCACGAAGCAGACACGCGGGGATGGGGTTAAGTGCCAGGACCACCGGATCGTGAAGAGGACACGCGGAGAACCACCGGATCGCGAAGAGGACACGCGGAAGAGCAGGGTTGGCCGAATAGACGACGAAATGAACAGTGTTTTTTCCAAACATGTTCGGAGAAAAACGCCGACCAACCCATCAAATTTGATCCTCGAGTGACATAATGAATAACTTAAAACGTTGTGATTTTATTCATTGTAGCGAGCTAATGTCTAGGTGGTTTGTATCGTGGTATCACGGCCTATAAATTTAAAATTCCCAAATTTTATTAAAATAGTTATGGGCCTATAAATACTCTTGCTGTCCTCTGTTCATTCCAGTCAGGGTTCTTTCACGTTGGAGGAGGTGCAGAACGAACGCCGAAGAAGCGATCGAACGAGGTACTGAATATTTCGTCAGCTTCCAAGATCATAAATTTTTTTGTTCACCATAAAATCATAAATCTGAAATCCCTTGGTGTTGTGATTTTAAATCTAAAACCTTATGGTCGTGTGAGAAGTATTTTGGAGGTATCTATTTAGGTTTTCCTGCACTCTTTTGTTCGATAAATTACACCATGCCAAAATAAATGTTTTAAGTTTCGTATAATACTGCGACTGATCGTTATAGCCCTTTAAAAGTGTCTCTAAATCAGCACCCAAAACCCTTATGACATTAGGGCAATTTTGTGTTATGGGCGAACAGCCCTAATTTATTTTTCAATGTTGTAAGAGCTTTTGTTTCTTTGGATCTTATTGCAGCGATTGACGATGTAACATCCTTGTTGTACAGATCCTTGAATCCCAGTTTGGTTTAGGGCTTTTTTAATTGTTTGGTGCTTTTATCATAACATCAAGCATTATCTCCTGATTTTATTTTTGTTTGACGACATTTAATGCCACACAAATTATTATTTTGGCTGGTAAATAGCTATCTTTTAGTGAAGTAGACAATACCTTCGGCCCGGCATAGGTGCCACGTCTGAGGGGTGTCTTTTTGTCAAGTTTACCCAGGTATTGCAGCGGTCTAAATTGTTGAGATATTTGACATCTGGGGATTTCCATATATATCAACGGACTTCTACCCTGGCTTGGATGAGGTTGTTAACTTTATTTGCCGCTGAATGCAGCAACATGTCTTCATGGGCGTTTTGGTCCCAGGTTTGAGGCTTTGAGCACTGCAACACTGCAAGAAAGTGGCACCGTCCAACATTGAATGCAGTCCAACATGGGATATTACAATGAAGCATGGGATATTACAATGAAACAGATACATCTCACATGCTATGGAAGCTCACGTTGCCTAAGCAGCCATGGATGGGGGTATTTATTCTGCCAAAGTTGCCCTGGACTTGGACTTGCACCGGGTTGGCCAGCCAGTCATATTAAACGGCCTGTTTGTGCAAAAGTTTTTGTAACAAGATTGGGCATCGTGTAATGCATTTGAGTAACTAGTTCTTTGCAGCTTCATGACATAACCGAAGTCATTTGTTTAATGCATAAGAATAGAGAACTAATACCAGGTTCTGACAATCTAATTCCACTTTGTTAAAAAGACTAAAGCACTACATATCAGCATTTTTGTTGGACCTTTATTGCCAATCGTAATTGCAAACTAAGTCGCTTGACACTGGAATTACGGGGACACTGGTGTTAATTACAACTGAAGTCAATTGACACTGGGTTCACTAGGACACGTGTCTGACATGGGACATGTAGACTCATGATATATGATATGCCTGGATGTGTGTGCATGCCCGAAAATAAAATAAACATGTTATTTCATAATGATCATCAAGAAGGGACAACATAACGTGCTTACATTACCACATAATGCTAGGTGAAGGTCTCTTAGGGCTTCTGGTGGGTACCTGACATTTTTTGCTGGGATTTAACCAATGTTAGAAGACCTAAAAGGTTACTATTTTCCTGGCAACATGTCCCAGGGGAAACTTGCTAGGCACTTATCCTCATTCCATCGATGGTACCTAAGGTAAGCCCTAGATTCTTCAGGAAACAAGGACAGGTCAACATCTTATATTATATCGTATATAGCTTATCAACAATTGACTCATTAAGAGAAAACATGTCGCAAAGTGGGAATTGAGCTACTTACCCTGCTCACCTTGAGCTTCTTGTCTTGGATCTAGGCAGAGATGAAGATTGGGTGGTAGATTAGAATTACTTATTCTAATGCCCAGAATGTGAAAAGTCTTGGAAAGGAGGATCCCTGTCAGACTATGAAGAAGCAAAAATTAAACCTGGAGGCTGGAAGAGAAGATGAGATTGATGTCATAGTAGAAGAGACCGCTAAAATTCCCTTGATGTGGATGACTAAATCTGGAGATGAAACATTGATAGGAACCCAATGGGGATATAAGATGAAAACTCCAATGGGATACCTCTGGAAACAAGATCTCATAAGTGTGTTGATGAAAGAATTTACATCTGCAATCATTGTTGAGAGCTTGCCATAGAAATTGGTTTTCGGAGAGAGATTCAATCCCTGACATCAGTAAGTCAAATGTTCTCTTCTGTGGAGCTGATAACTCTAGCATCTCTTGCAAATCTGCTGCAGCTTTGATTGATTACCCATTTGCTAAATTACCAGGATCAGGATAAGGATTTGGATGCGGATCTGGATATAGTGAGGAAATGGCAAGGACAAAAATGACTTTTTTTAATATTAAATAAAAAATAGATTGAAGAATCAAAACTAATCAGGAAACACAAGCGTATAACTGTTATCAAATATCTGAAAAGAGAGTTTTCAGGCATATTACTGTTATCCATTCTTGTACCATAACTGATACTTTGATAAGTTATAATGATACTTTGATAAGTTATCCATTCTTGTACCATAACTGATACTTTGATAAGTTATAACCACAAGTGATATTGATAATTTTAAAAATCATTTGAGCATGAACATGAAGCAGGTCATAGCCTATAGGTCATAACAGTGTTTTTGTGAGCCACATCAACATGTCCCTATCAGCAGGGAATAAAGTGGTTTTCTTGAAGGCTATGGAAGGGCTATATAACAGTGTGGGTGAAGTGAGCTAAAACATAGCACATAAAGATAGATCAGCCCTTGACAGCAGACCTTGACCATAACGATAAATCAAATAAAATGTCAAGAGCAGACCTTGACCATAAAGATAAATCAAATAAAATGTCGAGAGCAGACCTTGATATATCAAAGTCTAAGAGCAGTTCTTGACATAATGATAGATCATACCTTGATATATCAGAGTTTAAGGGCAGGTCTTGACATAAGGATAGATCAGACTTTAAAACATCAGAGTTCAAGAGCAGATCTTGACATAAGGATACATCAGAACTTGAGCAGAAATGGGGTTTATGCTTTTGGCCATTAGGTGTTTAGGGTTTTTCAAGTTCTTTAAAAATCAATTTTTTTGGGCAGTTGATCCAAACTTGGGGATAGACTTGCCAACTCGGCACATAATCGGCAAACTTACTTGGCACTTACTCGGTCAGACTCTCCCTGGTTTCTTTACTTTAGATGAATGTAAATGTGAGTCTTGCTGAGTCTTGCCTTACCTCTAGAGGTTTTGGCCACTGATAAAATTTCTCGGACAGTGACTGACCGTGTTCATATTGTTGAGTGGATCTCAGAAATCTTTTGCAATCCCATAACCAAGGAGAGATTGGACTGTGGAAGATAATCTTAAAAAAGATTGGGTTGAATGCTTCTCCCAGTTCTTCTTGCCACTGTAGTGAGTCTGGGTGGTTTCGGTTCTGCTTTGCTAATGTGCCCAATCAGACTGTGCAAGAATCGCTGAAACGGATTTGCTCTTTATAGAGAAGTGGAGATTGAATCAGCTAAGTGATGATAGAGGGGCATATCAGAAAAAAACAACTGATTGCAGATGAAGCTAACAAAAAATTTAATTTCACTGGAAGATACAAAGTCTTTAAGGTTGATGGCTCGTTGAGCTCGATGAACATCCAATCAAGCGGATGTTTGCGTCTTGAAGAAGCAACTAAACCGAAGATCCCTCAGCAAGACTTGAAAGTTGGGGTTTACTAAAAGTGCAGTCTAAGGCTTTTTTTATAACTGCCAAGGGACAGGTTATATTGTAAATTGTAATTGATCACTATCCATATTCATTTGACTTTGTAACGAAAATTATATTTGACATTAGAGCTTGCAAAATAATGATTTTAAATTAATTTATAAAATTATTAATGTCAAAAATATTGGTAAGATTATTTTGAATTTTGTTGAGTTTGTCCCAAGTCTTTCCTGAGTCTTTCTCGAGTCGACGAGTCACATACCAGCTGAGTCTTTTTGCAGAGTCCGAGTCGTGCTACATTGATTTTTCCAGACAGAACTCCCCTTGTAGACACCAAAATCAACATCCTGGGCACAACCGCAAGTGCTAGGGTTTCTGGAGACAGATACTAAAAATAACCAAGCTTATCTCCAATAGATCTTAAAAGCCTCTTATCCCAGAAATGGAGCAGAAGACTTGGAAGCAACCACGGATATAGCTGATCTAGAGTAGAAAGAATTGCTCCAGGCATAAGAACCAACCATGAGGATTAAAAAATACATGGGTCTCTATTGAGTAGTGCCTCTTTGTCCACAACATTTTCAAACATGAAAGAAAAGAATCTATGCTGCAGTGGAGAGATCTTCAGCTTTCCCTTTGTGACCTTGAACCATGAATCCATAAAACTGTCTTCGCAACGCAGGGCTTCTTTCTTTTGAAGCACCCGATTGATGCCCTCTGAGATGGTTCCTGCACTCCATTGAGAGTCCACTCCTTTGGAAGAGAGATCCTCACCTATTCAGAAGATTGCAAACAACTCTTCTTTCTGCTGGAGATGCCTGCTGAAATTCCTTGTTTCTCTCTGCCTTCATCCTCTTCCTTCATTGCCTTTATACAAAATTAAGAAATATATTATAATTACAGAAGTAAAATAGACATAATGATGTGAATTTTTTGAACATTCAGAAATTAGTGCCATCAAACATATTTCGGGATACATATGCACACCCTTTTTCGTTGCAAATTTATAATCATTTTTTGGTGTCTAGATTGGTGGACATTTTGCAACAGGTGCTGTCCAAGTGTTGGATGTGCTTGGGACACTTCTTGAACAGGTCAAATCCCATGAGTGTCTGATGTCCAAGTTTCCGATATGCTCATGTGTGGGGAGAGTATCCAGTGATCTAGATTGCAAGTTATAACCTGTTTGGTTATGATCTCATGCTAGTATTAGATTCAATTTTGTACCAGTTTCATAAACATGTGTCCTAGTATAGTCTATTATTATGTAAGGAAGTTCCCACATAATGAAGCTTGTTCTACTTATTACAACTTGGTGCTTGTTATCCCTTCATGACATTTATATCAGTGCAAACTAGGTTTGTATGTCATTTTTCATTGTCTGAAACAGGTTAGCTTATGTCACCACCCTTTTTTTATGTCATGCTAGTGTAGGAATTTTTTTTTCAATTTTATTTTTGTAATAAAAAAGTTTTTTTTTATATATATGACTCCCTCTAGGGAGAGATCCAGTTACAACAAAAAGTGTAGAGTTCATGTCAGCTATTACAGAAAAACAGTTCAAACTTTCAACCAGCCTTGGTGCATTAAGTTGAATAAAATTTAGATTCCACAGACTTTTTCAACCTTTTTTCAATAAATCTCACATTCATACCTATATTGGCTATAAATCAGAGTTATGCCAAGATAGCACAGAGTTGACAGGAGTAGTGCATGGATGACCACTGTATTGGCATATTATCCTCCATCAGTGTTTACAGGTTGTGAACAACCTATCTCTTGAAATCCTTGTCTACTTGCCAGGAGTAATTTATGTCCATACTCTTTACTCCTGATGTGAACTGGTCGAGGAAGTTCATCACCTCCTGCACTAAATTAGACTGTCATCCTCTCATTCCTCTAGTTTGTTTTCCATATTTAGTAGAGCATCAAGGATTAATTCTTTGGAAAATCTTCTTCTGTACTGCTGCCGAAGGTGGGAGGGGTCTATGGACCACAAGGCCTCACCACGCCATGAAGTTTTCCAACCAGTCTTGATGGAAAGGTTGGATGATTGAGATTGCCCCCCTTTAAATCCGGTTGATTCTGTACTTCCGCTTTGAGCTGATGATTCTGCCATTGAGCCAGTCCAAATCGTAGCGCAAAGCACCAACACTATGAAATACAGAGAAGAAATGTGGCAGAAAGCTAGAGCCTGCATGGTTAATTCCATCCTGCCAACTATGGGTTGACTTGTAAAATCCATTCCCATGCTTGGGATAACTCGGGGAGAGCACAATATTTTTATAGATTTTAGGCCATATTATCAGGTGTCTTGGAACATAGGACGGGGACGACCAAGGTACCCACATGGGGCATTGGTGTCCAGGATGGGCAGAGCTTCTTTCCATCCTTTGGTTTCCTTGATTGAGCTAAACGCTGCTAGAGACAATTTTTACCATTTTGTCTCCTTTCCTAGTAATAGTTGTGTTTTCTAGCTAAAGCTGCAATATGGCTGGAGGCCTTTGATTAACATGAACAAAATCTATCACAGTTCTCTAATGCTGCCATAATCCATGAAACTTTTCTTCCTCTTTCCCATGATGAGATTTAATCTTCCTGTTAAGCTAGTCTGTTATTATCTTTTAGTTGATGTGTTTGAATCCTAATGTAAGCTTTCTTTGATTCCATATTTCAAACTGGGCAATTCTGCTTGGTTATTTAATTTGTGCCCCAGGAATTGTTAATTGACCCCTGATCATATTTCCTTTGTGATCTGTGAAGAGCTCTCTGCTTTGGCCATCTTTGTATTACCCTTAGATGCTCCAATAATGTTATACTTCATTCACCCTCTATCTAACGGGGAGTATTCCATTGCCATCTATGGGCTGATAGGCCAAATCCATTGCCATGCTTTAGTATAGCTCTAGGGGAGCATAGCATTTATGTAGGAATAATCCAGACCTGAGGCTGTAGATTAAGGCCATATCGCCAAAAGGTTTGGAACATAGGATGGGAACCACTAAGTTTCCTACAGGGTTGTGCGCAATGTTATTGAGACTGATAAAACCAACTGGTTGGACCAGTTTTGGGAGGTTACCTGTTGAAACTGGCTCCCCCAAGCCAGAATTTACTGGTTTTGGTCTGAACTGGTTTAATTTGTGTGCCGTTGCACCTATTTCCCCCAAAATACAGAGAACAAGTTTTTATAATACAAAAAACTAAAGCGCTACAACTACTCTAAAGCCTAATTTTTATATATTTAATGATGCCCCTCTTCTATTGTGAATGGACATACACTTGATTACTTTCAGACACTTAGACTGCCACAGGAAACAGACATTGGTGTTGTAGCTTCAAGGGCATTGAGTCACGACTCAAGATGCTAAGCATGCCCATGCAGAGAATATTGAGGATCTAGATCCAGAGATGGT
The DNA here is from genome assembly GCA_001517045.1 of Pseudotsuga menziesii. NCBI lineage: Eukaryota > Viridiplantae > Streptophyta > Pinopsida > Pinales > Pinaceae > Pseudotsuga > Pseudotsuga menziesii. Next base: position 408,639 of record LPNX011107901.1, read on the forward strand.
TTTATTTTGATTTGATTGTAGACAATAGTATGGTTATTTTCGACTCTGCAGGTCATTTAGAACGTCAATGTTAAAGTATTTTGGTTCAGATATGTATTGCACTCTGCCATTTTGCTCTATCACCCTTAGAATGGTATATACATGAGAAAACTTTGCATATTTGGTGACTAATAGTTTCGATTTACATAGATGTAGATGATGTAATTTTTCATCTAAATTTGAATATTTTATGTATGTTTTGGCTGACTGATTGTGTTCAGTTTTTTGTTGGCTCTGGTCTGGTTCCAGTTTTTGGGATTGACCAGTTAGGTCCTGATAACATTGTTTATGGGTGTCTACGATGTCTTAGAGCTTCTTTTGATCCTTCGGTTTCCTTGATTGAGTGAGGGACATTCACCATTTTGTCTTTTTTCCTGGAAATCACTGTGTTTGCTACTGAAGCTGCAATCTTGTTGCAGTTCGTTTTAAAGTGAACAGAATTTTAACCATAGCAGTTGTCCAATGCTTCTATAATCCATCAGATGTTGCTTCTAATTCCCAAGATTGGATTTGAATCTTCCCGTTAAGCTAGTATATTATCATCTTTGAGGTGCCCTCAAAGATGTTCTTGAATTCTAATTTTAAGTTGTCTTTGATTCCACATTTCGAAGTGGACAATTCCACTTGGTGTTTTATATTATCATCTTTGAGGTGCCCTCAAAGATGTTCTTGAATTCTAATTTTAAGTTGTCTTTGATTCCACATTTCCAAGTGGACAATTCCACTTGGTGTTTTGATTTGTGTCCCAAGAATTATTGATTGCTCCGTATTATATTTCCTTTGTGATCTCTGAAGAATGCCCCCTTCTCTGGCCATCCCGGTTTTATCTTTAGATGCTTAATCAAAGGTATACTTGATCCATCCTATGGGGGTGGATACCATCACTGCTGGACAATTGTTTGATTCTGTAAAGTTTGCTTGTTAATGAAATTTAAATTTAAATTTTTATTCATGCTTTTTTTCTTTGAAGTTTAGGTTTTCCAGCTTACAGTATATTTTATTTGTAATGGGTATATATTTTCACTATTATGTTTTCAGAATTGGGCAGGTTAATTCTAATGATTGGTAAGAGGTATGGGTTTCTTTCTAAGCTTTTTGCGAAGAGCTAGCTATCAGTAGAAGGCTAAGTTTCTGGGATTCAGATATGGATATGGATCCGCTATTTAAAAAAAAAGCCAGGATCTGGATTCGGTGGGGAAACACCAAGTACAAACAAGGGAAATAGCAGCAAGGCTGCTTATACCTGCCTGTTAGAAATATTTTATTGTGATATTGTATATAGTTTAAAGCTAAAAGTTAAAGAAATTATGAAACATTCAAACTTGAAACAATGTATTACTTGTTGGTTAAAAATTAATAAT
>LPNX011107901.1:410710-486739 GCA_001517045.1 Pseudotsuga menziesii
AATGTCTAGCATCCGAGATTGCCACTAGACTGATATCGGATGGGGAAGAACGGCTAGAGATTACAGAGGAATGGGCACAAAAACTTACAAAGATGCTTAATAATGATAAGCCAAACGAGCTGGCTCCGCTTCCGCGCGTGGCGACGGCTCTCATGAATGTAAATCCGGAGGCGTACATTCCACGATTTATCTCGCTGGGGCCATACCACCATTGGAAGCTCAAGAAAGACATTGCTTCTTCTGCGAGAGGCACTTATCAGGGCCATAGTCTCAAGATCTCAACTGCGGAGGAGTACAAAGTCAAGTCGGCAGCGAGATTCTCGCAGACACTGCGTCCAACTGAGAAGAATTTCGATTCCATTGTTGAAGCTATCAAAGAAATGCGGTCAGAAATTGAGCGGTTCTATGACTGGAAAATAGAAGACGGACCGAGCTGTAAGAACTTTGCCCTGATGATGGCGGTGGATTCATCTTTTCTGTTATGTTTCCTGTTCGGCCTCTTTAGAGATCGGCTGCAACTTCCGGGCGTTCGTGGCCGCGATCAAGAACACAGCGGTCGTGGCCGTGATCAAGAACACAATGAAATGGTGAATTTAAGTGCGCTTCAAGATTGTAGAAAATGCGATATTCTGAAACTGGAGAATCAGATCCCGCTGTTTGTCGTCAAATATGTTTTTGAAAATGGGAAGCATGTTTTAGCTGAGGAACACGAACGAGAATTCTCTTACCTGTTACAGAAGACGTATACAGTGTTGTCTCCTTTTGATCCAACCGAAGTAGCCAGGCTCGATCCTAAAGTCTTTATTAATAAAAAAGTTGAAGGAAGGCCACATTTGTTGGATTGCATGCAGGCAATCATTTCGCCCTTCTTGAAGATGAAAGTTGTAGCGAAGGAAGAGAGGACACCAGATGAGCCTCTTTTTAAAAGAATGAAACATTTTCTTGGGGAAATTGTTGCAACGGTATGTGGCCGTATTTTCATCACTCATCCATTGAAAAAACTCCAGCATGATTTTCGCATCGCATACAACGCAGAGCAGTTGGACAAGGCCGGGATTAAGTTCAAATCCTTCTCGAACCCTCAGGACCAGATCCGATTCGATAAATACTCGGACACACTGTACCTTCCACGGATCACTGTATCCCCTGTGCACACAGAAGTGTTCTTGAGGAACATGCTTGCCTTAGAGTTCAACGACCCCACCCGTCCCAATCCCGTGCTGCGCTACATTGGACTGATGGACTGCCTCATCGACACGCCTAAGGATGTTTGTTTACTGAGAGATTCTGATGTTATTCGTCGGCGAAGTGTTATGTTAACAGACGAGAGTGTGGCCAAAATGTGGGACGGCATGTGTCAGCCCTTTTTTACAGGCCACCTGGGGCTTCCTGAGGAGCTCAAAGGGGCACTTCACGAAGAAGTGATCAGGAAGTATTACAAGAGTAGAATCAAAAGCGTGTTTCGGGAATTCCATGATGAATTTCTGTCGAGGCCATGGAAGGTTGTCGCACTGCTGGTCGGGTGTTGTGTTCTGGCCATAACCGTTATACAGGGACTTTGTAGCTTCTACGAATGCTCCGGCAAATCTGACAGCGGTAGCAACTCTAAATGATATAAGTGGGGCCTTAGTCGACCTAGCATTCAGCCTCAAATTATTAGGAATTAACCCAAGCTGATGTCATAGTTGATAATAAAATATAATAATAACATAATAATAAAATATAATAAATGCTGATGTCATAGTAGTCATGTGTCAAGTGAAAACCAGATACCAAACTTCAAGGCTGACATCACTCTTGATTGGCCAATTAAAAGTTGACAAAATAGCGAATACAAATATTTTTATTAAAATTTAAAATATTTAAAAATTGCTATTTTTCAAATTACAAAGTTAAACTTTGGAATAGAGATTTTAATGTTTTAAATATGCACCAATATGCACCAACTAATACAAAAAGTCAAAGGGGTTTGAATTCAAACGATTACAATATACCTGCTGAGGCAGGTATAATAAGATAAATATAATTTTTAAATTTTTTTGAAATTAAAACTTATATAAAAATTACAATTTTTAATTTTAATATATACATTTATAAATTATAATACCTAGTTTGTAGAAACTTTAGTATACGAGTTTATAGCTCAACTAACAAGTTTAATATCTGTAACTTAAATATAAGGCCACCGCCTCCCTTCTACTCGTTTTTTTATTTTTCTTTTGTGGTTACCCCCTTTCAAGGAGACCCCAACGGATTCATAAGTAATTCCTCTTAAACTCCATTTGTTTGTTTTTTTATATACATTATAAAAATACAGGGTTAACTATTCAATCCAACAATTATTTTATTCTATTTGTCTTTTTCTCATATGCATATCTATGCACATACTTAGGGAATTATGTAACTTATTGCCAAAATAATAAGACTTAATCGTATTTTTGTCGAGCTAATAATAGTATTTAAATTATTTTTAAGGTTCATCGCCATAGTAGGTAATTAGGTCATAGTTGTTTACTATTAGGTAATCGACGATAATGGGAACCTGCAACCGATAGCCGGCTTGACCCAATGAAGATCTCCTGACATCAAACGATTTTAATGCAGGAATTGTTAGTGAGCAACTGAAACCGTGTTCATTTGATCTGCCATGAAATTTCGCTTAGGATTTACCATTAGAAATGGATCTTAACATTTCATTATTAAAAACTCTATTCACTGTTAGCTGCTACTGTTAAACTGTTATAAGGTAGCAGATCCTGCGTGGATCCATTCCGATCTGGATCTAAATCTGTATCTGATTTGGGGATCTGTGGATCCATGCCTGAGGGCTGGGGGATCCGGTAACACAGGTGGAAGGCATCCAATGAATGGGAACGTGCAACCGATATGTGGGCTTGACCCAATGAAGATGCCCCGACATCCAATGATTTAATGTAGGAATCGTTGGTGACCAACTGAAACCCGTGTTCATTCGATCTGCCATGAAAATTTGCTGAGGATTCACCATTAGAAATGGAACTTAACATTTCACTATTAAAATCCCTATTCGTCGTTAGGTGCCACTGTTAAACTGTTATTAGATAGTGGATCCTGTATGGATTGATGCAGATCTGGATCCGAATCTGTATCTGATTTGGGGATCTGTGGATCCATGCCTGAGGGTGTGTGGATGCGGTAACACAGGTGGAAGGTGAGGTAAGTAGGAGGCATCTTGTGAGAGTGCACATTGTTCTATTTTATGATTGGAAATGGAGTTGATATTAGCAGTCTTCAAATGAAGAGAGAGATACACTGTACAAAATCAGTGGTTCTGTGTTGCAAACCTTTTTTCAGAAGTAGGCCAAAGCCAAACCAAGAACCCATGAGATTTGGGCATCCCTACCTACATAATGGAGAAGTTTTTCCTGAGAAGACTTAATTTTGCAGTGACTTGTTTTTTCCTCGTAACATTTTTTTGGCTGAGTTACTTGGCTGAGCCTCCCATGTCAACAAATGGGGGCTGAGCCTCCCATGTCAACAAATGGGGCTGGTTTTTTCTCAATTATTACTGGTTCTTCCTGGGCGAGTTTGTCTTCCAAGTTTCATCAACAAGTTTAACTCCTTCAGTGCTTTGTGGTCAAGGTCTGAAGTTATGTGCTGGTTCCAAAATACACTTCTGGTTGCTTTGAGCCAATGGTTTATGTTGTCCATAGTTCTCTTCACGTGTTTCATATCAGTTAGCAGTACATGTTCGATGTAATTGAGTTACCTTTTCAGGTATTCTTTGATGCGATAGTATCTCCTGTGCAGTTGCATTCACTTCAAGCTCTAGGTGGTTCAAAATCACACCTAGACCAGCCAAGGCTTCGTGTACTTCCTGTTTAAGTTGGGCTGGCAAAGTGAAGACATTTTCTCTTTGGCTGTGTCCAGACTCTAGGATCTTGCCAGTCTTTCACTGCTGTCCATTCTTCTTGGGTTCTTCTTACACCTTCCATCTTCTGGTATGCTGCCTTACATTTTTACAATTGAAACAGCTCCATTAGTGCCCTTTGCCAGATTTTTTCAATGGTTGGGAGTCTATTGGTTCTCCCAATTCCACAGGAGTGTAGGATCCATAGCCACAGACAGTTTCTCTTGAGTTCAATACCCCTGTGTGTAACTTTGCATTGCTACAACTCCGGAGTCCAAATACAGCTTCATGGGCTTGATTTCTGGTGATGATGTGGGAACCTTGCCAAATGTCAAGGTCTGGCATTTAGGTGAAGAACTCATATGCACAGCCAGTTGGCAGTTGGTCTCGAGTTCAAACTACCCTCGTGGTGTTTATGCAGTGCTACAATTCCACATACAGCCCCATAGGTAATATTTATGAATAATGTGGGTATACTACTATACACTGTACAGGCAGTTGTTTTTAAGTTCAAGCTCTCCCCAGTGGTGTCTGTGCAGAGTTACAATTCACATACAGCTCCCTAGGTTGAATATCTGTGAATGATGTGGGTATTTTTCTGAATGCCCTGGTCTGGCATTTTGGTAAAGGACCCATATCCGTAGGCAGTTGGTCTCGATAATTCCATATACAGCTCCATAGGCTGAATATCTACCAATGATGTGGGTAATTCAACAAATGCCCCTGTCTGGCATTTTGGTTAAGGATCCATAACCATTGTTGGTCTCGACTCTTGAGTTTGATCCCCCCTTCAGTGCTTGTGCATTTCTACAACTACACATACAAATTCCATGGGTTGAATTTTTATTAAATGACGTGGGTTTGGTACCTTGCGGAATGCCCTGGTCTGGCACTTTGGTGAAGGACCCATACCCACAGCTATTGGTCTTGAGTTGAGTTTGAGTTCTTTGATGCTCAACGTCACTAGTATCTTTCATTTTCCTTATTTCTCAGGGCGGCGTAATATCTCATAGATGCGGCGAAGGCTCTGGAGGTGTGATTTATAAATATCTAATTAATGGACCCCCAGGATTCCGAGATTAAGCATTGTGCACTCTTCTTCAAACCAGAAGTAACTTTAAAGACACCTGGTGAAGAGAAATAAATTTCTTCTCCAATCATCGGTTCATACTTCATACAACATACAAAAAATCTATGTAACCAGAAACACGACCAGGAAGCCTGTTTCTTGGTCTGTTCTGATTCTTGTTCTCCTTATAATTCCTCTCTAGACACTACATTAGTACATTACCGATCAGTTTTATATAATATTGCAAGGGAGGGTATATGTTCACATTTCTTATCCCCTAAATGCTGAAATCCTCTGGCCCCATTTCTTGTTCCATCCCCTGTTTATAACTTTATTGTTTCTGGTATTGTTGTTTAACATTATTTGTTTTTTCAATCCACACTTTTAAAATTGCTTTTTAATTTATACTAAGAGGCATTAATTTGTCATTTGAAGTTGTGCAAGTACTCCACTCCCATGTCCATTTTGGTGGTATTGGATATCCTGTTTTATTTTATAATGAACTGATTGTGTACTGACAAAATATAGGATGCCAAGTCAAGATATGGCTACAGTAAGTGAGAACTATGCCTTGTAACAACCCATCTTTCTTGAATTGTGTATTTCAAATGTAAATAATCCAATGGGCTTACATTTTGCCGTTCTGGAACAAAAAATAATGCAAATTTTATTGCCTAAGACTCGGGCAATTGACTCATGGCATTTCTCATAAGTGTGCAACTTGCTTGGCACATAGATTCAATCTTTGTCAATGTTTAGATAGCTTTCCAGTATATAACCTGCTTCCAACTAGAATAATTATCTCATTGTTCATGTTATTGTTCAAATTGCCAATGTTAGTTATATGGTTATCTCATTGTGTAAATTGTGTCCTGCATGCAATCCTTTGCCCTTCTCTACTATTTGTTTTGCTTTGGAATAGAATCCATTGTGAAGGAAATAGCAGTGATTATTTCCTGGCATCAGTTTAGGTTTTATACATCCATTAGTAATTAATGTTTTGTATGTGGAATATTGCTTTCATTGAATTGTACACCTGTCGATTCTCCTGACTTTTATGTGCATACATTCGTTTGGGTCTTTACTGGATGTCATTTGTGTTCCTTCAGGTTTTCAGCGCAAAGGAAAATGACAGAGCCACCCTTTGTTCCAAGGGACTATGTGTTGAAGAAGCAACATTATTACCAAAATGTTAGGAAACACACATACTTGAAGGGACCATATGATAAGATCACCTCCGTGGCTATTCCAGTTACATTGGCAGTCACGGCACTTTCAATGATTGTATGCTTTTTACCTTGGGCCGTATTCTCTCCCAAGTGTTTTTATTTCTTTGTGCATAGCGTGTTATTTTTATTCCTCTAATCATGCAAATCTTATGTTAAGATCAGTTTTGTGGCTATTTCAGAAGAAAAAAATTAAAGTTTATTCTTTTCAGATTAACATTATATCAGATAGATGCTATAGAGTACTCAAATTCATGCCTTTTACAGGCCCAGAAAAGGTATGACACAAAGTGTCTAAATTAACAGGATTTACTCCCAAATACTAAACGGTTAGAGTTCCAGTTCATTCTTAGGGCCAAAGCCTTTATCATACAGTACTGTAAAGTAACCTATTTTACCATATATAGCATAGCATCTTTCTATTGACAGTCCCCTTATACAGAGTTCGAGATCAAAAATTAAAGTTCGATATAGACACAAATCATAGTAGCAGTTACCTTAATAGATGACAGATGCATGATGAAATTCTGTGCTTACTCTTTCCTGGTTTTCAAAAAGGATCCACTGACCTGGAGGTAGTAGTAGGCCTTCTTTTTACAGGCTATCTGCCACCTGGTTCCTTTCTTTGTATATATGAGAGAAGGATAAGCTATTGAAAGTTTTCTTCAATATTTAATCTCATCCAGAAGTGGTTGTAGAATATAGTTTATGAAGGGAAATTCTCCCTTGATCCACCTGATCACTGACAGTGAATCCCCAAAGATCTGCATATTTGTTTGTCCATACTCTGCACTGTGCAGCAAGTGTGAGAACCAATTTTAAAGCCATCAACTCTGAGAAATTGTTTGTTCCCTGACCAATGCCAGGTTTGAAACCAAGAGTGTCTCAGATAAGTGTAAGATCTCCCCACTGGTCCTAATGGCGAGTCCCCTTGTGGAGCGCCATTAAAGTCAATCCCAGGCCTTGCTTTTATCATTAAAGGAGATTCCTCCTTCACCATTCTAGTGCTTTTACATAGTTCTTTTGGTTAAAGGAGCCTAGAATATTCACATCTTGAACTGCTACAGCCAAAGGGAGAACAGCCTCATCTTCAAATATCCTTGCTTTTCTTGCCAGCCATATGCCCCAAGCCATAATTAATTGCATAGCTCTGAAGTTTTTTGCACCTGAATTTTCACACCACTTCTTAGGCCATTCTTCAATAGAATCCCCATGCCGGTTTCCTTCCAACCCTGAGAGCCCTGCCACCTCTGTCCATACATGATACATGTGTAAAATTTTAGCTCATGATTAGGTGTTGATTTATATCATTATCAGCTTGACACAGAATGCACCACCCTTGCCCAGCTAATACCCTCTTTTTAAAAATATCTGAGGTTGGTACCTTATTGTTAAGAAACATCCACATAAAAATGAGGGCTTTGTATAGACATTTAAATTGCCATATTTCCTTCCACCACCATTTTGGTGGCTTCCCCTCTGTAAGAAGCTCACACCTTGTAATCTTTCTTAGGTGAGTAATCTCCACTTGGAGTTGTTTGACCATATCAAAGAATTTTCCTCATCTTTAAGGGGAGCATAGCAGCTAGCTAGCTCGGAGCCCTTTTAACTTTTAAGTAGTGCTTGCAGATATCACATTCCGCCTCTAAAACCCAGAGCTCTGCTTGAGATCCATCCCTGATGCCAAATGGTTGTATTGACAGGGCGTGCAATCTGAGACGAGTTGTAAATACCTCTGGCTTGCAAGTAAAAATTCATGTGATTTGGAAGACTGAAATCTTCCCACTTCCAATCCATGGATCCACCCCCACCTCAACCTTGGTACCTCTACCAATTTTCCATATTAACCAATTACCAACCATAGGAAATGCTACCAGTACAGCTTTCTGAATTATGGATACGTTTTGCATACTTTTAACAGGATTTCTCAACCATTCTTCAATAGATGCTGGAAATATATATTTATGAACCACAGTGCACCAAAGACCTTTCTGCTGGATTAGTCCCCACTCACCTTTTGCAGCTAGTGCTTTTGAAATATGGAATATGTTTTTTAACCCCCAGACCCCCATGATTTTGGGAAATGCCAGCTTCATCCAATTTACTAAAGGTAAACCTTTCTTGTCCCTAGTCCCTGACCAAATGAATCTAAAGCATTATCTTTTTACTTGTTCGAACACACCCCTTTTGGAATCCAAGACAAGGACATCCAATAGACAGGTGTTGCTTCTAACACAGCTGTGACTGTTGATGTGGTAGCTGCGTGAGGCACACCCTCACAAAGTCGCCCCCAGAAGAAGCATCCAAAAGGGAAGTCGGCCCAGCAAAGAAGACAAGTCGGCCCCACTTGGAAATTAAAAGCTCAGCAAGATAAAGTATAAATAGGCGCCCCTTGTCATTTTCACATCAAGCGATCAAACAAGTTTGTTCAAGCAAGGAAGAAGTTTGCTATTGCTACAAGAAGACTATTTTTGGGGTTCTCCATCATTGAAAAGTTTCTCTTGTATTCTTGGGGTTTATATTACTGTTATCTGGACGTACACTGATCTCTAAACTTATATCTCTGTTAGAAGGTTGCTGGGTTTTCTCCCTTTGTGGTTTCCTAGGTCAAATATCTTGTGTCTATTGGTTCTGTGCTTGGTTATACTTATAGTGATCATATTATTGTTATGCAAGTGAAATTATGTTGCTATAGAAGCCATTGTCGGAAACTAGGGCTCCATACTTAGGAATATTTGCAACCTCTATTCATCTTGAAAGTAGCATTGAGAAACTCGCCCTTACATCTCACCCTTACCTGATTTTGTTGGGGTCAAGATCTAGGATACCTTGGTTTGAACCCATCTATGATCTATCCATAGTTTTGGTTCGATCTTTGTGGAATCAATTTTTTAAGAGACCAAACTTCAAATTTAACCTAGTCCAGCTTTACAATCAAGATGAATTAACATGAAGGTTGAAGATAGATTTGATGGGACTTCCAACTTTCTCTCATGGAAGTTTAGGGTTCTTCTTATCTTGGAAGAAAATGATCTTTTGAATTTTGTTAATCAGAAGGTTCCAGAACTAGAGGAAGCCGAGAAGACTCAGTGGAGGAAGAATGATGCTAGGGCAAGGAGAATCTTGGTAGATTCAGTAAAAGACCATTTGGTTCCTCATATCTCTTAGAAGAAGACAACCAAAAAATTGTTTAGAGATTTGAGGAAGCTGTTTGAGAATAGCAACATCAACCTCAACTGTGCCCTTCCTTTGAGACATCAGCTATCAAATCTCAAGGTGTGAAGGTTAGACTTAGTTGCTTCGTCTTCATGAAGATTTTTGAACTAAGAGAACAACTAAGCACCATTGGAGAATCACTTGATGGCAGAGAACTTGTAATTACAACTCTTAATGGTTTCCCTCCCTCTTGGGAACCATTCATCCAAAGTTTCAGTGGACGAACCAAGTTGCCCAAGTTTGATCGTATATGGGTAGATTGCATACAAGAAGAGATGAGACGTGTAGCTAGAGACAAACTACATGGCACTCAACCTGAGGAAACTCAAGCCCTTACATCTCACCCCAAGATAAGAGAAGGGAAGGGAAGAAAGTTTCATGACAAGAAAGACACAAGTGGAAGATCAAGCCCTACTCTAGATCAAAAGAAGAAGGATCTTTTACACAATTCAATGCTTCAATTGCCATAAATATGGACACTATGCTAGACAATGTTGTGGTTCAAATAAAAGGAAGCATGAAGCCTCAACTGCTGATATCGATGAAGACACTTCTCACACGAAGCCAAGGAATGATGATCGTACGGAGTTCTTCTTCTAGTACTCTGCATGTTGAGATAATGTGATTATAATGAAGAACTAGATTGCGATGGGTTTTCAACTAGAATATGAAGATTATAGGACTCTCATGATTCCTACTAGGAAGCAATCGGAGCCCACCCACAAAAACAATAAAAAATAAGTATTTGAATTGTCATTATTGCTCTCGTAGATTAAATCTAAATGTTTTGAATATGTCTTTGTTTTGCACCGAGAGTAGCGAGGTGCTTACAATCCAGTATGGGGGAGATGTTGTCACATTTGTCACGTTACATAACATAACATTCTCATGTCGGCTAATAACTTATTAAAAATAAAATGTAATTAAATAAATCATGTGATCTCATAAAAGAAAATATTAAAAACAACATAGGTCCATCTTAAACCTAGATCTATTAAGCACCCAATTTCTTGACGATTTCCTTTATGTGAAAAAAATTAAAGATAATTTTTTTTTACACCTAATGATATTAGATTCCTCTCGGTGCTTAATAGATCTGGGATGGATCTATGTTGGTTATAACAAGTTGTATGCAAACCTATATTCCTAGACTTAGGAAGTTTGTTAAGCGTGTGATATAGTTCTTTTATTGATGAACATTAAGCTCATTGTAGTACATGATTGTTTAAATAGCCTATAGTGTTGCACAACATTCCATGAATCCGTGATGGAGCTAGATTAGGTCGATATCTCATTCTGACATGCTTAGAGTAGTGCACACTCTTGATAATATGTTTTAATGGAGATAGAAAACATTCATATAGTTGCCATATGTGCTTAGGATATATATGAGTGTTGTGCTGAAGCATTAGCTAAGATGCTTACATAACTGTGTGAACTGTTGCCATTGCATTGATTTGATTGAATTTGATTATCAAATGTCGCTAACTATTTGAATGAATCTGACTTGTAGGGAAAGACCATATGCTATGGCCTACAAGCAAAGAATGATGAGACTTGTTTTGAAGAACAATTGATAGACATATAGATCATGTTGATAGATTGACTAGAAGTGGGAAGCTTCTAGGAGCATGACTCTCAGCTCAGACTACAGATTTAGAAGAAGGACGACTTTCCTAATAGACGAAGCTAGAACCTTCATGCAACAAGGGAACATTTGTGGATATAGAAAGTCTTCAAAGGCTTACAGGATTTACATCCTAGGATTGAGACAAATTGAAGTCAGCAGATATGTCTCCTTTGAAGAGGAGGTGGCCTTTAGAAAGGCCAGAGGATCAGACATGGAGATTGATGATGAGGAGCTGGTAGCTCCAAAGGAGATAGTGCCATCTCCCCCTCCAGTAGCTTAGAGGGAGTTAGCTGAGAAACCCGAGCCAATTGATCCCATTGATCCAGTAGAGCCAGTTGATGTTCCTAGAGACATTGTAGTGGGTCGAAAGAGGCCTATATGGGCACAACATATATTGCAGGATCAGACGGTCATCAAGCACCCCATGGTACTTTCCGAGAAAGTAAAAGACGTTAGAGATTCTCGAGCTATGTAGCATTGATGAGCCACATCATAGATTCAGAGACCTGTAGCTAAGAGGAGGCTTCTAGCCAGTAGGTATGGAAGGATGCCATGATGGAAGAACATCAATCCATTATGAAGAATAATTTGTGGGAAGTTGTGCTTAGATTTGAGGGGGAGTTAGTAGTGACTTCCAAGTGGATTTACAAAATCAAGCATGGGCCAGATGGCTGTGTTGAGAAACACAAGGCTAGATATGTTGCTAGAGGATTCTCTCAGAAAGAGGGAGTTAATTATGATGAGACATTTGCTCCCGTGGCTCGATACACTTCCATCAGGATGATTATTGCTATTGCTTTACCTATGGGATGGAAGTTGCATCAGAAGGATGTTAAAATTGCCTTCCTGAATGGTGTAATCAAGGAAGAGGTATATATTGAGCACCTAGAGGTTTTGTGATCCATTGAAAGGAGTTCCACATATGCAGGCTTAAGAAAGCCCCTTATATGGCTCAAGCAAGGACCACGTGCTTGGTATGCTCAGATAGATGGATACTTGGTGAGCTTGGGATTCACCAAGAGTGATGCAGACCCCAACCTTTACTACAAGGTTGTGGATGATAAGCCACAAAGTTTGGTACTTTATGTTGATGATCTATTTTTCATCGGAGTTGAGAAACTCATTGAATGGTGTAAGAAGAAGCTAGACTTTGAGTTTGAAATCAAAGACGTTGGATTGATGCACTACTTCTTGGGACTAGGAGTGTAGCATAAGCATGATGAGATTTTCTTGAGCCAAGGAAAGTACACCATTGACATAGTGAGGATATTTGGGATGATGGACTGTAAGTCCATGGCCACATAGATGGACGTGAATCTAAAGAAGCTGAGAGATTCTGCTTTTGATTTAGATTTGATAGATCCCACTATGTATCGCTAACTGATTGGATCATTGATGTATTTGGTCAACACTAGACCAAATATCTGTTTTGTAGTGGGTGCCCTCAACCATTTCATGTCCAAGCTGAGATAGATACATTGGGTTGTTGTAAAACATGTGTTGAGGTATTTGTGTGGCAATGTGGGATATGGCCTACGATATGCTTTCGATTGTGACTTGAGATTGTAGGGATTTTTCGATTTTGATTGGGCGGAAATGGCGTGGATAGAAAGAGCACCTTTGGGTGTTGCTTCAACTTGGGATTTGTCGTGATTTCCTGGTGCAGCAGGAAGAAGACCTTAATATCACTTAGTACTGCAGAGACCGAGTATATTGCTGTATGTGTTATAGCTCGAGAAGTTGTGTGGCTTTGGAAACTTCTTATGGGATTGTTTGGCCAGACTCAAGAGGCAACGTTGATTCACTGTGACAACTAGAGTTGTGGGCTGCTGTTAGTGAATCTCGTATTCCACGACAAGTCGAAGCATATTGAGATTCAGTATCACTACATTCGTGATTATGGTGCAGAGAGGTGCGGTTGATCTACATTATGCTTCGACATATGAACAAACTGTTGACATTCTTACCAAGCCTCTTCCCAAGATAAAGTTTGCTTACTTTCGTGAATGGCTTGGTGTGGTAGAGAATGTGTCCCTTGTTGGGAGGGAAGGATGATTACATTGTGACCACTGCATTCTCCCGATCACTCCGAGATAGAGTGTGGAGATCTCTCGGACATCTTGAGAGGGAATGGAGAGGCCACTGCATTCTCCTGATCAATCTAAGATGGAGTGAGGAGATCTCTTGCACATCTTGAGAAGGATGGAGAGGCCAACGCATACTCCTGGACACTTTATAGAGTGGGGAGATCTCTCGGACATCATTTGATGGAGAGCTTTAGTGCATTCTTCGATCACTTCGAGAAGAAGTGAGGAGATCTCTCGAGCACCTTGAGATGGGGTGGAGAGGCCGACACACACTGGTTGATATGTATGGACTCACCAATGGACTAGTTGAGTTAGTGCATGTTTCTTGATGGACTGGATTAAGCTGATGCATGATTAACTCCTTGATGGACTGGGCAGAATTGTTGATTGTTTTATGATCTTTGATGGATTGGATTGAGCTGATGCGTGAGTTGTTGCATGTTTTTTCGATGGACTGGGTTGATGTGATGCATGATGACACTTCTCGATGGACTTTGATTGTGTTGGAAGACCTTCCTTATGATATAGAGATGTTCGAGATAGCCGTGATGTACAAATGATATCCAAATGTCTTCCAGCATGATAATGCCTGCCTGGGTAAGAGGTAGTGTTGATATGGTAGCTGTGTGAGGCACATCCTCACAAAGTTGGCCCTCAAAAGAAGCATCCATAAGAGAAGTTTGCCCAACAAAGAAGACAAGTCAGCCCCACTAGGAAATTAGAAGGTTAGCAAGTTAAAGTATAAATAGAAGGTGCCCCCTCTCAATTTCACATCAATCAATCAAGCAAGTTATAAAGCAATGAAGAAGTTCGCTACGGCTACAAGAAGACTATTTTTGGGGTTCTCTATCATTGGAGAAGTTTCTCTTATATTCTAGGGGCTTATATTACTGCTTTTTGGATGTACACTGATCTCTGAACTTATATCTCTATTAGAAGGTTGCTGGGTTTTCTCCCTTTGTGGTTTCCCAGGTCAAATATCTTGTGGCTATTGTTTCTGTGCTTGGTTATTCTTTTAGTGATTCTATTATTGTTATGCAAGCGAAATTATACTGCTATGTTTATATAATCTAACATTGGCCAGTACCAACCTGCTATGTCTGGAGGGCCATCTGTTGCACCGTAGATTTGAGCCTTTTTCCAACTTCTGTTATTAACCATTGCCAGCCTTCTACAGGTCAGAGTGTTGATATGGGAGAACATTTGCCATACACACTTGATAACCTCATTGATCCCACAGACAGAAATGGTATCCTCATTCCTGTAGCTATACAAACCAACTCAATGATTTCGTTGAGATACAAAACAACTCAATGATTTTGTTGAGTTTAACAATATCCTTCCTGGTGCTATCACAAAAAATAAAAATATCATCAGCAAATAAAAGGTGAGTCAAAGAGCATGAATTGGCTACTTGGATACCTTTTAAGTTTCTGACCCTGTGCACCTGCTTTAGTGATCTGCTTAGTCCTTCTGCCATATGTGAAAAAGTAAAGATGGAAACAGACTTCCTTGATGGAGACCCTTTTCAGTTTTGAAGAACAGAGTTGCTGATCCATTAATAAGAACTATGAAAGATATTGGAGATACAATTCATAACCCAAGATATGAAGGGAGCAAAGAATCCCAGCTGAATCAATACTAGCACCAGATAAAGTCAATTTACTCTGTCATTTGCTTAGACAGGTCTACTTTTAACACCAATGCTTATATTATTATGAATAGATAAATATTTTTTAATTTTAATTTGGAGTTGGTGATACTCAAGGATCAAATGAATGTGTGGCACTTGCTTGATTTGTTCAAATGAACGTGTGGCACTTGCTTGATTGTGTCTTCTGGGATGTTCCTTTGCTGCTTGGGCCCCTCCAAATCAAATGAATGCGCAGGCTCTATTGAGTTTTGTGGGATGTCCTTACTACACCACAGGACCCTTAATTAGGGTCTTTGGGTCTTGGTGACAAGGATATACCGAAATAGGATGGCCATTACTTGGATGTACCTTTAACTCTTTCTGAACAGTAAAGATTCATTAGTCTAACCTCTACGTGTCCCCAGAAACAATGTTGCAAATATCGTGTTGGGGAATATTTTGTTGAGGGTCTGGAAAGAAACTTTTAAAAAATATCAGGGAAAATATCGGGAATTATCGGAAATAAGCGGCAAAAACAAACTTAGACCTGTAGAGCTATGAAAATATCGTTCAAATCGATAACATGAAAAACTCAGGAAAAGTAAAAAATATCGAGAGAAATCGGAGATATTTGTAAGACTGCCCAGAAAAGGCAAGCTTCACAGGTCGACTCATCTACTGCTAGAAGAAGCATGCAAACCATAAAATTAGGATTTATTGATGTCAAAATATTTAAGGAAACTGTGTATTTTAGATTCTAGAGACAAAGTACATTGCATTTCATGACAACAAAATTGCAGGGATGTGTTTACTTTGTTAAATTATTTTTATGTTGCATCTTCGTTTTACTTCTGTCCGGTATTATTACTTTAAATGAAAAGAGTGTAGAGATGGATTCCAAAATCTTGAGATATGCAAAATGTGTTTGTGAATTTTTTATTATCAAGCTTGGCAAATTGTACGAGTCATTTCATCCATTCAATAGGCTTCTTGTGATTTTTTTTGATATGTTAAATACTGTTGTTTCATGTTAGTTCACCTCCAACTTTTAGATGACAATTGGACAGTCATAGTTCAACCATGTCTTTTTTGCGAAGCCTCAACAGAGTTTTTATGAGATACCATGAAACGCTATCAAAGTGAATTATTTAGATTGTGATATATTGCAGTCAAATATATCTCTCATAGTTGAGAAAAACAAGAGATGGAGAGAGATCATTTTAAACATATTCTACCAGACTTGGCTCGGCAAAATACCTGCCAGAGGCAATATAGTCAAGTGTTTGATTGGGCTCAGGAAAAAATATACCCAGCACAAAAATGTTAGAAAATACACATTTTTATTAAAAATGATAGAACTAAGCCCAGCTTGTTTTTTTAAGACATAGTCAATGACTTGCGAGTACATCTACCCGAGAGTACTAGTGGGTCAAATCTGAGTTGGCAAGTCAATCTTGTGCTGTGAGTTTTAACCCATTTGGTCAGGAAGCTGGGTCAAACCTGCAGGTTATGTGTTTGACTTGTGAGTTATTACTATGATTTGAAATGAAAGAATTATTTATAGATTCATTTTCAACGAAAGGTTCAATAATTAGGAGTTGTTTATCCCAAATTAATTGAAGATATTTTGATGTGAGTTTTTCAGTTAGTTGTTTACCCCAAGATTCTTATATTAATACACAAGAATTACAACAGGATGCTTTGGCCATGCCTGTAGGTGGTATCATTTTACAAAAACTTGTCTGATCCTCTTTCTTTTCTACCATGTACCATATAACATGGCCGACTTAGGGACTGGTCTTTACAAAAAGTAGAGAAGGGCTAGATATTACAAAACTGACTGATATGATCTTTCTTTTTAATAAAACCTTGTTAGTTTTTGTACCTAGGCAGATGTTCCCTAGGTGACTTTATTTTGCCTAAGTCACTTTAAGAGGGAAAAAGGTGACCCTCACATTAAAAGTCACTTAATGAGATTTTATAAACATAAAGTCACTTTTTGATAAATTTAAGTGAGTGAGTAATTTTATTTATGTGAATTAAATAAAAGGGATTTTTACTCTCATTGATTCTCATCCGTTGGATTAGATCTCTTTTCCACCGTCGGATTAGAAACTCACTTAGGGTTACTCAAAAAGGCTGAGGGAGGCAAAAGGGCATTCACTTTTCATTTTTTGCATGAGAAGAAGAGAGAGCTAAGCAAGGAGGTCGAGACTGTGAGGAGGGCACGATTTCCAGACAGTTTGCTAAAGTGATTTTGGTGGACACGAAAATCGAGGCAGCCATTAATGTTTGCACAGAAACCGAGGTAGAGTACGGCCTTCATTAAATGCTGTACGGGTTGCATTTATTGGCACAGAAACCGAGGTAGAGTACGGCCTGTTGCTGCTGTATGGTTGCATTTATTTTCAGCACGAGTTTTGAGGTACTTTCCTGCACAGAAATCGAGGTCATTAAAGTCTGTACGGCCTGCATTGAATGCTGTACGGACAACATTAAATACAACACAGAAATCGAGACAGTACGGTGCATTTATTGCTGGTACGGATTTCTAAACTGTGTACGGTCTGCAATTTATTGGCACAGAAAACGAGGGTGTATGGCTGCTGTTTGCTGGGCACAAGTTTCCAGATTTTGAGATAAAATCTGTGGTGGAGATAAGTTGTATTTCTACTCTATTTCTGTCCTTTATTTTGCTGAAGAAAATAAAATATCTCTCTCTCTGACTGGTTTTCCCCGTGGGGGTTTTTCCAGGGCTGATTAGCCAAAAATCTCTGAGTATTAATTTATGGTGTGACTGTCCAAATGTTTATTTCAGCCTGTTAGTAGTTTACTGTGTGTTTAAAATTGTTCAGAATTTTTTTTTTAAGTAGCTTCAAGCCTATGCAAAACCGGTTGAAGTGAAAAACACTAAATGTTCATTTAAACCAGCAAGCAGTAAAACTCAGTTTTCTACATGGTATCAGAGCAAAGGGGGCAGAAAACAATGATTTTTGCAGACACACAGTAATTTCCAGAACTCAGAAATTTTTGTTATTTTACTTTTGTCAGTGAACAGCACTTTGTTGAGTTGTTGTTGAGATGGCTACAGAACTTAGATTGGAGGATAGGCTGGATGGGACAGGGAATTTTGTGCCGTGGAAGGCCAGAATTTTGCTGTTACTAGAAGAGAATGAGTTGTGGTCGGATGTAGTGAGGAACACTACAGCAAATCCTATTACCATTCTTGCATCTACAGATGCAGCAGCCCTATCAGCCTTCAATAAGAAGGACTGCAAAGCTAGAAGGATTATTCTTGATGCCGTAAAAGATCACATTATCCCTCACATTTTCGGCAAGGCTAGAGCACACTTGATGTGGACAGCCTTGATCAGTCTGTATGAGAGTTCTAATGAGAACAGGAAAATGGTTCTCAGAGAAAAACTCAAGAGTATCAGGATGAATGGAGGAGAGGGAGTCACGGCTTACCTTACTAGGATTTCTGCAGTTAAGGATGAATTTGCAGTAGTGGGGGAGGTGGTAGCCCCTTCAGAGCTTGTACGGACAGCAATGAATGGGGCTTCGAAGTCCTGGGGTGCTTTTGTGCAGGCTATTGTGGGCAGAGAGAACCTCCCTACTTGGGAGAGGCTTTGGGATGACTTTGTGCAGGAGGAGACCAGGAGGGGTCTTGTATAGGGTAGTACTTCTCAGAGAGGGGCTGATGATGAGGATGTGGCTTTGGCAGCCAAGGGTAAGAAGAAGAAGGGTCCCAAGAAGGGTGGGGCCAAGCAGCAGCAGCAGCAGCAGAGTGGGCAGAAGAAGGACTTGAGTAAAATCAAGTGCTATGCTTGTCAGGCGTTTGGACACTATGCCTCACAGTGTCCAAGCAAGAAGAAGAAGAAGGCAGAGGGACAGCAGACTGCAGCCTCAGCAGAGGTTGATGAGTTTAGTGTTGCATTTCAGAGGGAGTTTTTCCTTTATGCTGGACAGATGGAGAGAGAGAGAGTCTCTTTAGCCACCAGCATAGATATGGATATGGACAGCGAGCATTCCTTGTTGGCAGGACATCAAGGGGGTCCATCCACCTCTTCTACTTGGTACATTGATAGTGGAGCCTCGAGCCACATGACTGGAGCTCGAGAGGTGTTCTCAGAGTTATCAGAGGCAGGTAGAGATGTGGAGGTTGTCCTTGGAGACAACACCGTTGTGAGAGCTGTTGGTCGGGGGACCATCACATTTCAGAGGGAGTCTGGGTCCCATGACTCTGCGGGATGTGTTATATGTCCCTGGGCTGAAAAAGAACCTTGTATCAGTTTCCACTATTGAGGACAGGGGTCTTGGGGTGTGCTTTTCAGATGGGAGAGTGCAGGTGTATCCCAAGGCCACAGGCATGTCCAGTGCCATGGATATTGGAGTTAGGTGTGGAAAGCTGTACAAGCTATTGTTTCAGCCACAGTGTGCCTTAGCACATAGCAGCAGCAGTGAGCTTTGTGAGCTCTGGCATCGGAGGATGGCCCACCTTCATCACCCAGCTCTTAGAGTGTTGAGGAGCATGGTTACAGGTTTACCAGAGTTCAGCACTGAGCAGGAGGATGTGTGCAGAGGGTGTGCTTTGGGAAAGTACACCAAGACTGTTTTTCTGAGCAGTGACACGAGAGCTGCCGGGGTGCTTGATCTTATTCATACTGATATTTTTCCCATGTCATCACGTTCTTTGACAGGCTTTGAGTACTATATCAGCTTCATAGATGACTACTCCAGGAAGACCTGGATCTACTTCTTGAGGAGCAAGAAGTCCGAGCTTGTGTTGAGAGTCTTCCAAGGGTTCAAAGCCCTTGTGGAGAAGCAGACAGGTAGACAGATCCGGATGTTGAGATCGGACAATGGGGGTGAGTTTACCTCCAAGGAGTTCTATGCTTTCTGCAGGCAGGAGGGGATTCAGAGACAGCCGACGGTTCCTTACACTCCTGAGCAGAATGGAGTAGCTGAGAGAAAGAACAGGTCTATTGTGGGGGCAGCCAGAGCGATGCTCCATGATCAGGGATTACCTTTCTTTCTTTGGGCTGAGGCATGTAGTACTGCAATTTATCTGCAGAACAGGAGTCCTCATAGGGCAGTGGGGAGCAAGACTCCTGAGGAGATGTATTCGGGCAAGAAGCCTTATGTGAGCCACTTTCGTATATTTGGCTTGATGACTTACTCTCATGTCCCTTCTGAGAAGAGGACGAAGTTTGATCCCACTGCAGAGAGAGGCATCTTTGTGGGATATGATGAGACTTCGAAGGCTTATAGGATTTACTTACCTTGCTCGCGGAAAGTTGTTGTCCGCCGGGAAGTAAAGTTTGATGAGGAGAGAGCCTTCAAGAAGTCCAGAGAGTTAGAGCAGGGGGAGGCACCAGCTCCCACACCTCAGTTGGTGGAGGCTTCTTTGATACAGCTTACAGGTCCACAGGTTTCTAGAGGGACTGGATCACAGGTTACGGGCACAGCATCTACAGGTTCAGTGGTTCAGGTGGCTAGTACTTCAGGGACAGGTTCAGGGACAGGTACAGGTTTGAGTCTTAGATTACAGCATCAGCAGGCACAGGTTCATCAGTTACTGGTCCTCGGGGTATTGGACCTTCTGGTACCGAGACTTCATCAGATGAGGAGGAGCAACCTTCAAGGAAGAGGAAGCCTAAGTGGCTTCAGGAGACCTTGAAGGAAGCTGAGGCATTTGGTAGGCCCCAGGAGAGGATCAGGACAGTAGTGGAGCCTAATAGGCTTGGTGTGGTGTCGGTCAGGGATGATATGGCTCTTGTTGCATGCCTTCGTGACTCTGAGCCGTCTACATTTGAGGAGGCTTCCCAGTATCTGGTTTGGAGAGATGCCATGATGGAAGAGTACCATTCCATCATGAAGAATGATGCATGGGAGATAGTACCGAGACCGGAGGGGAAGTCAGTTGTGACTTCCAGGTGGCTTTACAAGGTAAAGCATGCTGCAGATGGCAGTGTAGAGAAGTACAAGGCTCGGTTTGTGGCGCGGGGGTTCTCACAGTTTGAGGGAGTCGACTATGATGAGACTTTTGCTCCAGTTGCTCGTTATTCCTCTATCAGGGCAGTGATTTCTATAGCAGCAGAGATGGGTTGGAAGATCCACCAGATGGATGTGAAGACCGCATTTCTCAATGGTCTTCTGCAGGAGGAGGTTTATCTAGAGCAGCCACAGGGATTCGAGATCCATGGGAGAGATTCTCATGTGTGCAGGCTGAAGAAAGCCTTGTATGGGCTAAAACAAGCTCCCAGAGCTTGGTACTCCAGGATAGATGATTATCTGACATCGATGGGATTTCAGAAGAGTGAGGCTGATCTCAACCTTTACTTCATTGTGGTCGGGGGAGAGTCGCTCATTCTTTTGTTGTATGTTGATGATCTGTTCATCACAGGTGCTGAGCGTCTCATTGCACATTGCAAGAAAGACCTAGCTTCGGAGTACGAGATGACCGATATTGGGTTGATGCACTATTATTTGGGGATGGAGGTTTGGCAGGAGCCTGGGCATATTTTCCTTGGACAGGGAAAGTATGCAGCTGATATTCTGAGGAGATTTCGGATGTGGAGGACTGCAGGCCTATGAGTACACCTATGATCACCAACTGGAAGCAACTCCATGCTTCCGAGGGCAAGTTGGTGGATCCCACTTTATATCGTCAGCTTATTGGATCGTTGATGTATCTGGTCAACACCAGGCCAGACTTGTGTTTTGCGGTGAACACTCTTAGCCAGTTCATGGTTGAGCCTAGGAGTGTGCACTGGACAGCCGCAAAGCACATTTTGAGATATCTTGCAGGGACAGTGGACTATGGTCTGGACTACAGGGGTTCGGATGGAGTCGGATTGGTTGGGTTTACAGATTCAGACAGGGCAGGTTGCGTGCGGGATCGGAAGAGCACTTCCGGTTGTTGTTTCAGTTTGGGCTCGGCAGCAGTGTCGTGGTTCAGCCGGAAACAGAGGTCCGTTGCATTGAGTTCTGCTGAGGCTGAGTATATGGCAGCCAGTCAGGCTACTTGTGAAGCACTGTGGCTTCGCAAGCTTTTGGTAGATTTGTTTGATCAGGAGCTTAGGCCTACGGTGATCTACTGTGACAATCAGAGTTGCATTCAGCTCTCTAAGAATCCAGTGTTCCATGACAGGTCAAAGCACATAGAGATCAGATACCATTTCATTCGAGACTACGTTCAGAGAGGGGCAGTTGAGCTTCGGCATGTATCCACTGATGAGCAGGTAGCTGACATCTTGACGAAGTCTTTGGGGAGGGGAAAGTTTGTCTTCTTTAGAGATAAGTTGGGAGTGGTACGGAACACCTTACTCGGTAAGAGGGAGTGTTAGTTTTTGTACCTAGATGTTCCCTAGGTGACTTTATTTTGCCTAAGTCACTTTAAGAGGGAAAAAGGTGACCCTCACATTAAAAGTCACTTAATGAGACTTTATAAACATAAAGTCACTTTTTGATAAATTTAAGTGAGTGAGTAATTTTATTTATGTGAATTAAATAAAAGGGATTTTTACTCTCATTGATTCTCATCCGTTGGATTAGATCTCTTTTCCACCGTTGGATTAGAAACTCACTTAGGGTTACTCAAAAAGGCTGAGGGAGGCAAAAGGGCATTCACTTTTCATTTTTTGCATGAGAAGAAGAGAGAGCTGAGCAAGGAGGTCGAGACTGTGAGGAGGGCACGATTTCCAGACAGTTTGCTAAAGTGATTTTGGTGGACACGAAAATCGAGGCAGCCATTAATGTTTGCACAGAAACCGAGGTAGAGTACGGCCTTCATTAAATGCTGTACGGGTTGCATTTATTGGCACAGAAACCGAGGTAGAGTACGGCCTTCATTAAATGCTGTACGGGTTGCATTTATTGGCACAGAAACCGAGGTAGAGTACGGCCTGTTGCTGCTGTACGGTTGCATTTATTTTCAGCACGAGTTTCGAGGTACTTTCCTGAACAGAAATCAAGGTCATTAAAGTCTGTACGGCCTGCATTGAATGCTGTACGGACAACATTAAATACATCACAGAAATCGAGACAGTACGGTGCATTTATTGCTGGTACGGATTTCTAAACTGTGTACGGTCTGCAATTTATTGGCACAGAAAACGAGGGTGTACGGCTGCTGTTTGCTGGGCACAAGTTTCCAGATTTTGAGATAAAATCTGTGGTGGAGATAATTTGTATTTCTACTGTATTTCTGTCCTTTATTTTGCTGAAGAAAATAAAATATCTCTCTCTTTCTGACTGGTTTTCCCCGTGGGGGTTTTTCCAGGGCTGATTAGCCAAAAATCTCTGAGTATTAATTTATGGTGTAACTGTCCAAATGTTTATTTCAGCCTGTTAGTAGTTTACTGTGTGTTTAAAATTGTTCAGATTTTTTTTTTAAGTAGCTTCAAGCCTATGCAAAACCGGCTGAAGTGAAAAACACTAAATGTTCATTTAAACCAGCAAGCAGTAAAACTCAGTTTTCTACAAACCTTGGAGTCCCCAATGCATGATATTTAATATACCTAAGTAGTCCTCTATAACCAATTCTTGATATAATACTAATGATTCTGCAAGATTTTTGGTAGTCACACCCTAGTTTTTCATGTAACTTGCTACCATCCCCTCTTCTGGGTTAATAATGAGCACCCTGGCTGAGGCTCTGCTTCGATTTTCTTTTGCTGTCCATCAAAGAATAACCTATATTAGATTTTTTTATTTCCAGTCGTAGTTATAGCTGAATTCAGTCTACATCTTATCTTTCCACCACAGATTTAAGTTTCCATGTTTCAATTTTCTATCCATCCTACTTAAGAGCCTAAGATGTATAATGGTGAGTTTCCTGGGATTTACCTATTTTGGGTTTTATCCTTTTGCCAAACAAGGAAATCACCTTCATACTTACATTTCTAAATACAATTTTTAATCATAGAAATATTTTGTTTCTGATTCTCCCAGATTTATTGTGGGCCCATTTCCCAGATCTGAGCTGAGTATGACATGCATGCGAATGAACCTGAGTATTTTGCCTTCAATTGGAGAACTATATTATCCTCTGGGAGTTTGGGAATTAAGTCAGGAATAAATGCTGCATCATCTAACATCCTAGACTAAAGAGCTCCTGAACACATTGCAAAACAAAAATAAGTGTTTGGGCACCTGGAAGGGTCCTCTATTCCTACTTTTCTTAGAGTTTCAGCATTCGAGGCCTTCAGGCTTCTTCCATGACAATAACAAGAAAAAATGTTTATTTTGGATAGGCAGCGTTTCAAACTTTTGTTGGATTGCTATTTGCTTCATTTATTGAGTAAAAGCCCTTACTGGATGGATGCCCCAGATCAGTGTATCCTGTAGTTTATATTTTAAAGGAGTTACTGGGCCAAATTATTTAAGGGCTGTATAAACTGGGGTTATATTTATTGGGGACTTGTCAAAATTTTAGACTGTCTTCCAACCCAACCAGGATATGTTAGATGAAATCTTTTTAGTTGCAGAGATCAGCGATATTTTAACTACCATTAGGTGTTAGCCAATTCCTTAACTGTTGATACATAGCTTGATTTTCTTCAACTGTTGATATTCAGCTTGATCTGCTTAGCGAGTGATCAGGTATTGCTAAAAGTTAAATATGGGTTATACTTCAGCGTGCTAGATGAATTCTAAAAAAGAGTATTATCATTATGAGAAGAATCTAAAACTGTGACAAGTAAAATACTAAAATCAAAGGTTGTAAATATAGTAATCTTTCCACATTCACATGTGCCTTTGAACAATAAGTTATATTCTAGTTTAGCAAACAGAAAACTCACCAAGACATGGTTTTGAATGTATAAAATTGACAATGGTTAAATTTGTGTATGGATAGAGAATGAAGGATAAATAACAAGTCTCACAATCTAAAAAACTAGACATTTAGTTTATAAATTTCTTCAGCTTCCCTGTATAAAAGCTAATTTCAAAATGTTAAAATTATTGTGAATGCCTTCACAATTCATGTCTGTCTCAGGGCTCACAGCTATTTATTCAATTGCGCAACAAACCTTATACGGATGTTTTAGTTTAGCTGGAAATGACATATCATACATTCATGATGTTAAATTCAGAAAAATACCTTAAAGAAGATGTAGCCCATTGGTTGAAGAATAATTGACCTATCATCCACTGATAAACTCATGAAATTCAAGTCAGGCTGGAATGACAGTTTTAGATTTTTAAATTTGATGGTGGAAAGCATTTCCATTTATGAGGACTTCAACAATGGTGGAAGACGTTTCCATTTACGAGAACTTGAACACCAGAAAAATACAAAAAGTTCCTTTTGCTGAGCACGATTACCTGAATCAGCTGTGTTGTTGGTGCTGTGGAAAGAGGCACACATATAAAAGGGGGATAGGAATGGGAATCCCTTGGAAGAATAATGGGGAAAATGCGATATGGAAGAAGTAGGAGATAATAAGATAAGATAATTTTATTAATGTCCAACAAATGACCTCAAAAGTAGGTCAACAAATGACCTCAAAAGTAGGTCATTGGGACTAAAAGATATAGCCAGTGAATACAATGTGGGAGTGCAAAAGCAACTCCTAGATAATGCAGAAAACAAGAGGAAGAAAGTTAAAGACAGTGCAGCATAGGTCTAATTAAAATATGTTCACAGGGTTGCACTTGCCATACAAGATCTATCAAAATTTTAGGTTTTATCAGTCAGTCTCATATGTTCATCGGAATGGTCAACCCATGTTTGAACTCGTAAAGATCCAAAGAATTATTATTTTATTTTCTTAGAAGTAGTTGAATATTTTCAAGCTTGATATTTGGTGGTCAGTTGATTTTACTCGTACTGGATGGTGCAGTTGGGATATCCCAATGGTTTCATGACCTTTTGAACACTGACAGGCCTCAAATTGAAAATCTTAAAAAAAGTGTTTTTAATTTTTAGTTTTCGATCAGATGCCTGTCTATAATATATATTAATGATCTGCAATACCATCCAAAAACAGAAACTTTTTGTTGGCCACATTCTGAATTAGTTATGGCCATTAAAGATTTCCATTTTTGTCTATTCTGTAGCTGCTTTTCAACAGATTGATTATATTTTTTGTTATCTGAATAGACCTTTGATGTTTATGTTCTTGATGCAGGCTCGAGGTATTTACAATATGTCTCATGGGATAGGAAAGAAGGAATGAGTAGAGCCTTGCCATGGGTGTTGTAAGGCACACTTATATTCCGATGCCTGCATTTTGTGTAGAATACATGGATGTAGGATTTGAGTCATTTATTTGTGCCTTCTGTACCACAAAGTATTCAACAATGACTTTCCAAAGTTGGGATTAACCTGGATGAGAATAAATTTTATTGGTTGTTTGTTTTTACCACTTGTTATTGTTGAGAACCTTCTGGCCGAAACAAAAAAATTGAAGACTGGAAAGCAGAATTTTGTTTTTATTGAAGCCTAGAAAGAGTATTTTTTTGTTTATACGCTGTGGAATGCTCGAGTTATATTGTTTCTATAGTTGTGCGATGCCATCTACATTTGCCCCATGTATTGTTCATCAGTAGTTGCGTTGATTGCTACATGTTTGAATGTGGATTATTATACCATTTCATTCCTTGGGAATCTGGAAGGAAAGCTAGGACCTGTGGTATTAATGGCATCTTCCGCAAACTGTTTCTCACCTATATTTATTATTGAATAATTTTTTTATTCCTTGTGAGAATTTTTCGGATGTATGCATTATTAAATTATTTGCTATTGTATTTGCTATTGTTATACTATGGTGTAACACATATAAGGTGCTGTTTAGTTCTGGAATGTGTTTTTGGAAATCTCTATAGTAGAAATAATTCCAGCAAAGAATTCTCCCTGTTTTATTCCATGGCCCTAACAGTGGGGTTCAGTCTACCTGGCTTATTGTAATCAGGATTCCCAATCAGCTTAGGATCGTCAATGATTTTGAATCTCTAATTTCTCGAGAGTATGTAGAATCTCTTTATTCTGGCATGGAATTTTCTGCAACGGTGTTTGTAAAGGTTTTCTACTACTAAAAGAGCTTTTAAATTGATTCCAGGGTAGATCGTCAAATAGTCTTGACATCTTTGTAACTGCCGTTCATCCTAATGAACTTTCATTCCATTACTATAAAGCAAATTTCCATAGAAATTGTTTTCTGAGACTTCCATGATTGTGCTGTGCTTTGGTAGTATTCTATTGTATATATCCAAAAATTCATGCGAAAATGTATATATGCAAATTTTGGATGTGGTGAGGTTTTGGTGTAATTACATTTACAATAGTATATGCAAAAGAAATAATGTAGATGTATTTGGTGTCTATTACACCAAAGGTGTAATATAAAAAGTTGAGAGTAACGGAATATATTTAATCTATTTTCATTCTTGCAACAATAAAAGTAATGTGGAGACTAACGGAATATATTTAATTATGTTCATTCTTGCAACAATAAAAGTGTAGAGTAAACGGATCAAAACAATTTCATTACAAGAAGAAGAAAATGTGGATTACTTTAGAGGTATTGCTGGTGCAACCTAGATGAGGTGTATTAATCCATTTCACAAGGAAAAAAGTACAGATAAAATATGGAGGAGAAAATGTGGATTACTTTAGAAGTATTGCTGGTGCAACCTAGATGAGGTGTATTAATCCATTTTACAAGGAAAAAAGTACAGATAAAATCTGGAGGACTAGTTGCACTGAGAGTAGCAAGGTGTTCGACAGTGCAGCATGAAGGAGATGTTTTGCTATCTAATGCTACCAAATATAAAAGGTAATTAAAAAAATCATGTTGGTTCATAAAACAAAAATTAAAACCAAATAAAAAATTATTAAAAAATCCATGTTGGCTCAAAATAAAAAAAATTTAAAACTGGTATAGATCCATGTTAAACCTACATCTATCAAGCACCAAGAATGATCAAATCTTTTTAGGTGATTTTTTTTTTGAAAAATACAAGATTTAAGATGACTTTTTTTACACCCCAAGGAATCCTCAATGCTTTGATAGGTCCATGTTTAAGATGGTTCTATGGAAGAATTGCATGGTTGGGAAGAAAACAAGGACATGTAATCATGCTTTCTTTTTTCACCTTTGAAAGTTTCTACCTTGCTATTCAATGTTGAATCATTGCAAACTTTGCCTTCTATCCTTTTTTACTGCCTTTTTTTATGGTATCAAGGAAAATCTGCTAGGTAGTTACTCTCATTTTGAGGATGGTACTAGGGTAAACCAGATTCCTTAGCACTCAATGCCAATACAACAATATGCTCATTTATGGGCTCTCAGCATGTCACTTGTGCGAATTGATCCTGAGTAGGGAGGGTAACAATCATGCCTATCAACAACTCAAGAAAATTGATGATTGCCTTTGCCCTTTTAGATGCACGGGGTTCTACCTATTTTTGAGTAGGATGAAAAAGAGCTCGAGTGCTAGTTCTAATTTAAAAAAAAAATTATAACCAACAAAGAATCATGATAAGATGTTTCAATCTCTTTACACAAGAAGTTTAAGCAGGAACTTTTGTTGAAGCATTACTTTGTACTGAAAATGACCTTTAGTGCTATTGAATTCATTAGGGCATTGTGTGGTCTCGTTGAAGAAATCCCAAGCCCAAGAATGGTTGAGTAAGGCTCTTACTTGAGTAAAAACTTAGTGCCGTGTGAATTCGTTAGGTCTCTATGTGGCCCCTTCGAAGAAACCACAAGTCCAAGAATGATTGATTATGAATTCACTCCCTTGTATCGGGAATTGTTGTTTTATACAATCCGGCTCTAACTTGAGTGAAAACTAGGAGTGTGTTGCCATGCTTTTCTCTAAAGCACTTGCCATTTTGAGCTAATTAGAGACACCACAATACAAGGTAAGAAAGTGATTTACACTTTGAATTTTTTTTGTGTAACCAATTTTTTGGCATACATCCATTGGAT
This sequence comes from Pseudotsuga menziesii, assembly GCA_001517045.1. NCBI lineage: Eukaryota > Viridiplantae > Streptophyta > Pinopsida > Pinales > Pinaceae > Pseudotsuga > Pseudotsuga menziesii. The sequence goes on from LPNX011107901.1 coordinate 439,404, forward strand.
CAACAAACCACAGATTTGCTAAACTCGTGACTTGTATTCGTTCCAAATCTGCTGAACAAAAGGACAATTAACTACCAAATGTGAATAGTCTCCTCTACATGCAACACACCATGGGGCCTTGTTTGTTTTATTTCTCCGTTCTAAATCTGCAAAAGGACTAAACTACCAAATGTGAGTGTCTCCTCTAAATGCGACACACCTTGGGACCTTGTTTATTTTTGTTTTTGTAGTTTCTCATGTTAAGGCCTTTTCCTTGGTGCTAACCATAGAATGATACATGTCTTCATGTGAACACCGCCAACTTTGGTTTTGAATATTAAAATAAAACATTGCTTTCTTTGTTACCCATTGAAGTTATATAAATCTTTGAAGATTTGTTCTTTAACCAAGTCAAGGAGTCCCTCTCACCCTTGAGTATGGTTTACCCTCTCTTTAAATCTATTTTTTTTCAAGATCCACATGGTTCCTTGATTGCCTCCTAATATTGAGATTTTCTAATATTGAGATTGAGCAGCCCTCCCTTCTTGCCAAATATGTGTGGTAATTGGGTCATAATTGGCTCTCACTTGACTAAGGATAAACCCTCTATCAATTATTTCATGTTAAGTATAACACCTCTATCATACCTTAACAATATCTCTACCCACCCTAACCGAATTAATTATTTAATGTTAAATATAACACCTCCATGACACCTTATGATAATATTAATGCCCACCCTAACGTCTCGTTTGTTCCCAAATTTTGAAGCCCTATGGTTTCCAAATAGTAAAGGCTAGAATCAAAGCCTTTAGGTGAATGGAAATATTCTTAACACTTTTCCATTGTCTCCTAATCTAGGAAATAAATGTCCTTGGAGATGGATACTTTTGCTCTATAATCTTTCTCCTTAAGTTCTCTTTGGCAAGGAGATTCCTTAGGCTCTCCCCAGAATTATTAAACATATGGACATTTTCTATATGCAACCCTTTTTCTCCATTCACTTTGCTATATGATATTGTACCATAGGGTTAATATGCCCCCCTTTAGTTATGCAAACTATGATTTTTATGTACCATCTTTAACAACGGATTAGTCATTTTCTTACCCATTTGGGTTTATTATGAAATTTGAATATTTTAGCCCACCTGGTAAATTGGATTGCTTAAGAAAAACAATTCTCATCCATTGTTTGTCCTGTAGCTCTAAATCATTAAAATTGATCTCTCATTTCTGAAAATTCACGTCCATCCTTGTGGCTAGCCGCGCAATTTTTTTGGGTATATTTTTCCTTTCCTTGCTCCCTTTTAGAATCATTTGAAAACAACAAAATGGCATCCACAAATAGAAGGGGTACAAGTAACACAATACCATTAATTTTGATACTTTGAATACATTCTGCACATTTCTAGCCTTCATAATAGCTTTGCTTAGTCACTACTAATAATGGAAACAACAAAGGAGATAACAAGCATCTTTGCCTCAACCTTCTAGAGGGTTTGAAATATGTAGAGGAAAAACCATTATTGAGCATAACAATTGATACAAATGTGACACACCCTATAGTCCACTGGTCATAGAAAGGTTAAAACCTGCATGAAGCAACTTTGACCTTCAATAGAGCAAATTGCTTCAATCATGGTTTTCAAAAGGTCTAATTTCATCGCCAAGGTGAGGAGCTTTTTGATTTGATTGTGGATTTCCTCCTATGTTGCCCCTAATGTTTCATGTATCCGCCTCCCCAAAAAAACTACACCACTCTTGAGAAAAACCCTTTTCACCTTGCGAACGAGAATCTTTGCACTATGTTTTATACAAAGTTATATAAGGAGATAGGTTTGAACTCATCAAATGCTTGGTTTGTTCCTTTTTGGGACACGTGCTAAAAATGTAGAATTAAATGCTTCTAGTCTTGCTTTTGCTTCGAACCTCTTCAATAGCCCTCATATATCACCCTCCCCTAAATCATAAATACTGATAAAAAATTTGACGATCCAACCATCTGGACCAACATATTTGAAAGAAGCTAAAATCATTAATAATTACTCCTAGAAATTTTCTCGATCAACCTTTAATTGTCTTCTTCCAAAACAAAACTAGGGTAAGCTTTAAGATTTCAACGATATTTACCCCACTTGGCATTTTGTAAACCTATTGAAATTGTGCAACCACTACATTTGTTTTCTCTCCAAAACTAAAATACTTTCACTATTCTTCATTCCCAAAATGGTGTCACTATTCTTCATCCTTTAATTAACATCTTTATTTTTAAATTGCCCTCATATGTTGTCTTCCAAATGCATAGCCTCGACTTTTCTTTGTCATTGAAATTTCATCTTTATTTCCTTGATTTTTTTGAATCTTTTTCCTACATCTTTAAGATCCTTTTCCTACCTCAACTTCTTCTATTTTTCTTCATCAAAGTGCAAACTGAAAACTAGTTTCTCTAGAATTTGCATCATATCCTATCCATTTGTTTTGTACCATATCTTCGAATTCCTCTTCTACAAGCCAGGTAGGGTTGAATTAAAAGGGACTATTAGTTTATCATCTCATTTTCCCCTTTGAAGTAAGACAGGGTTTTGACCCAAGTCATCCATAACTTGAATCCACTACCTTTCCATATCTTCCTTAGCGAGGAAAGTTTTAGTAATCAAAAGTGTATCCAACATCTTAGAAATCTGATCCTCTTTTGCTTTATAATTGGTTTGAACCCATTGCTAATCTTACTTATGGAAGCATGGAGATTCTTTTTTGTGAAAAAACAAACTAGATTGCCCTTTGATAATTTCCCCTTATTTAATAAAGTGATGGATAAAATTGCCATTATAAAGTTAACATATGAAACAAACTAGATTTCCCTTCAATATTTTCCCTTATTCAATAAAGTGATGAGCATATTAATAAATCACTTTATAATGACATATGCATCATATACCTTGATCCAAATCAACTCAATACTTAAGGTTTTCAACAAGTTACTGATACAACTATTTCATTAGAAATTGGTGATCTTTTCACACCACATTCCAAAGGATGGCTCACCCAAGAGGTAGAGCCATAAGGTTCCGTTTTAGAGAAACCTAATCATTATAGGAATAATTGAGAAAAGTAATGCATTTAAATTTTAGCATCATTCATCCCTTAAATCCAACATGTCAACATGTGATGTCTTAAGAATTTAGGGGAAGTGTATCTCAGGGTCATCGATTAATAGGTATAAGAGGATTAATGTGGGATTTTATTTGTGGGAAGTATATCTCAGGGTCATCGATTAATAGGTATAAGCGGATTAATGTGAGATTTTATAGGACAAATAATTGGTATATCTATTTAAAATAACTTACATGAAGGGTTTTATGATTAACAAAATATGTTATTTCTTGTTATGGAACAATATATGTTAGATACCTTACATTTTCACTCCTTGAAGTAGTTCAACACATTGTAGTACATGGAACATAATGTGGTACCATCCAATGTATTTTCATAACTCCCATTCAAGGTTGAGAGGGACACGAATGAAATTGTTGTATGAACACAAATATTGATTGGTTGTGTTAGCACATGATGTATAAATAAATAGGAGATGCATTGCCATGCATACTCGGGATATTGGGGTTTGATTTGGCAATCAATTATTAAACCTTTGAGCACAACCAATACATATACACCCCGTTATTTACAAGAGCATATCTTGAATTTATCAATTACATTATTGTCGCAACACTATTTAGTCAATTGATTGAATTGGGACAAGCAATAGGTATTATTGCAGGCCAATCCATTTAGGAACTAGGATCTCAACTAACATTAAGGACTTTTCATATAAGAGGAGTATTTAGTAGAGATATTGTAGAACATGTATGAGCCCCTTTCAATTGGAAGATTGAATTTAATAAGAATTTGGTTTATCATTACACTTACACACAATGGACATCTTGCTTATCTATGATATAATAACTTATCCAACACTATCGATGAAGTAGCTACAATTTTTTATAACTTCTTGAGATGTAATTGTTGACTTATTAGGTTAAACTCCAATAGCCTGAGAATCAAAAAACCATTCCTATTGTTGGTTAAAAATTTGTTGAATATAGTCTTATTTTCTTAGGATTACCAAAACATAGATTGCGTAGGGATAATATGGCCCCTTATGGGAATTTTTCCTATATGTTTATTTGTTTCTAACTAATGAAGTGCTTTTCTTCCTTGGGAAATTATGTTATGGGGAGTTTGTTGTACTCGCAAATGATATTAATGCTATGGTTGTTATAGCTTAACTTATGTTAGTAGCGTAATTTACGTACATCTTGCAAAAGATGGGTTTGGTTATTTTGGTAAATATATTCAACTAACCCCATAATTTTACCAATTATCATCTAGAGGATTAGTTTTTAAATTTATGGAGATATATTAATTGATGAATTATTATCCATTCTTGTTTCTCCAGTACCTTTAATAGTTCCATACTTATAATATTCTAGATAATTTACAAGTGGTATTCTCTAGCTGCAACTTATATAGGTAATTCCATTGAAATATTAGGAACACATGTATAAACATATAACCAAGAGCTAACCTATTGAAATTCCTATGGAAAACATCAAACATATAAAATTATATCTAAGCAAATCAGATAGAGAATGCAAGGGAATTCATGTGGTAAAACCTCAAGGTGGAGAAACATCCACAAAAGTAATTCCTTCTTACTTTTCAACAAATGTTCTCAATTACAATACCTGGAACCACTCAAATGGGAGTTCAAATGGACTATTTAGCCTAGGGACCCATAGGGTCTAGGCTAAATCAGATGGATCCATACAACTCCTAAGCATGGAGTTTAAATTGGATCCATACAACTCTTAAGTATAGAGTTCAAATGAGATCCATAGAACTTTTAAGCAGATGGATGATTTAGCCTAAGGACCCATAGGGTCTAGGCTAACAATGAATACCATAATCCACCTTCCACCTTACAGATTCAAGACCAAGAATTACTGGATTTATAGTAACTAAGATGAACTTGGACCATTGATCATAAGGTATAGTAAAGGGCGGGGATCAACCCATCCATAAAGATAATCAATAATCACATTAAAGGATAAGGAATAAATGATGGATACGAATTGATGTAGGAGTGTAAGTCACTATTACTTGAAATCAATTCATCACTTATTAACTCCCAAAACTATCTCCATATGTATGAGTGTAATGTTAAAGAAGGTTGGTGTGGTTTGATTACATGTATAAGTGACCCACAAGTGTTGCCATAATGATTATCATTATGACACTACGTAGGAGACTATATCAAGCCACTAAACAAAAATTAAACACATCTTAACATCCCCCCATAATGTTGACTACTAGAATGGGCACTTGAGTTGAGGAAGGAACTGTTACATAAAAATAATAATGCAATAATGTGAAATATTTTAGATCTCACAATTCTCATTTATGGTAAACAACTCATGAATTCATTGCTTTAATTGATCCTTAATAGTTAATTTATACAATGAGAGGTGTCTCTTTGGATTCACTTGCCAAGAGATCAGTTGAAGTCTTTTCGACTTCATATTATTATTAAACTATTATTTACATTATTATTTACAATCATTGATGGAACCATAATCTTGTAGGATTAGGTTTCCAACATGCCCCCCGTAATCCAAAGGGGTGTTTGTAAGTACGAGCATTTTTCTAAACCTCTCAAACATTTCTCGTCCAAGTGCTTTGGTGAAGATGTCTGCAATTTGCTCGTTTGTGGAACAATGCTGTAGATGAAATGTCTTGGCCTCTACATGATGTCAAATCAAATGGTACTTTGTGTTGATGTGCTTGGTTTGATCATGGAATATGGGATTCTTGTCCAACTTGATTACAAAAGTGTTTTCGATCAATAATGGAGTGGAGTTCTCTTGTTTCTCCTACAAATCTTCAAGTATCTCCTTGAGCCACAATATCTCTTTTATGGCTTCATTTTCTTCAAGATTCAATCTTCCAATCCTCTCAATCACATCATCCAATTGAATCTCCTGTTTAGGTGAAGTGGTCGGAACTTTTTTATGAGTTTAAAATATTCATTATATAGATTAACTCTGAAGCTGCTTCACAGTAGATGAACGATTGTCAATGTTGAAATCACATGACCACATGAACCTTCTAAGGGTATGTATGTCAATTACATGATTCTTTTTCCACAGTGTAGGCATTGAGAGATCATTGAGAAGGAATTGCCCACAATTTTTATGGACTCATGTCCATGTTCTAGTTCACCTACCTGATGATATTGAATTAGTTGGGGTGGTCTCATGTCATTGGATGTTATTCTTGGAGAGGTAAATGAAAAAATTGAAGGGGTTTGTTTGACAAAGGGAAAAACTAGAGGGGTCTATGGAAAATGGGTACATAGTATACAAGTCGTTCTATTATGGTAGGGAATACATGAATACAATTATAATAGACTAGCCAGAGGGGTTTGGAATGACCAATAAGATGAGGACAAAAGAGAAGGGGAGCTACTCCATTTGAAAAGAAAAAGGCACACGATAAATAGTAAGTCACTTATATTTTGTCCATTTTCTACAAAGTAATTGTTATAATGAATTGATGATATATATTTGATCTCATACTAATCATTTTCATTTCATGATTATATCAACAAATGAAAAAAATGATGCCATCAATAAATTTGTTCTTTACAATGTGAAGGTGAAAAAACCATGGGTCACATTGTATGAAAATAAGAGAAGGAAATGAGGCAATGCCATGAAATAATTTAGACTGTTGAACAATAGAAGCATGCCTTGATCATTCAAAAGAAAAAAATCCAATGATCTATACCAATAGTTGGGTGGTTGACCAAATTAGAGAGAAATATCGTGTGTCTAGTCAATACCCATACGGTGAAGAAGATGCACTAAACACAGGGAGTTGGTGCAATAACTCAGTAATAATCTCTCTGTGTACATTGTTCATTTTGTAATGCACATTTGGATAATAACATGTATTATGTTTTTATTAATAATAAAATTACTAAACATATGACAACATCCATTCTTTGCATCTCGTTAGGTGTAGTTCCCATTTATGTCAGCATAAAAACATCATTTTTGCATTGATATAGTGATGATGGATGTGTCGGATTTGACCATGGATTGGAGGTTGAGTTTGATCAATCTAGTCGTTTTAGCCATTGTAATCATAATATAATCAAAGGGAAGCTAGGTCACACCAAACGAATACAAGAAATAATGCAAGTAAACTTTTCAACTTTCCAATGTGTTATTTTTAGGTGCAAGTGGTGGGATACTTTCATCTAGAATAATGTAAAGGAATATCGTGATAGTGGGATGATATGTATAAACTCAAAAAACATGTGGGATAAAAGTAAGGATGCTTATGTTTACTAAAAACACTACAACCAAGTGCTTTTTTACCCATATGTGTTGGATAAGAATCGGTGGTTTGTACTAAGACACAATATAAGATCAAAGCATATTTTTAAGAACAACAATGTTATCATGCCAACCCTCGAGGAAGATAATTAAGGCGATGCCAATGAATAGTGATATGTACACGTTTTATTTGGACATTTTATGCGTTGGCTGCAACATTTTACTATGGGTATCTATAATTGATGATTTATTTTTCATTTTATGATGTTAGATATGAAAAGTTAATTACCATTCACAACCATCATGTTCATGAAGAATTAAAATAATGTGGAATGTCAAGTTCTCTAATGAATTATGAAACATTTTCAATTGTACCATTTGCACGTTGATTGTTTTTATAAAATTATTATGATGTTGGATACAAAATCTTAACAACTATTTACAATCACGAAGTTGAATATTAATTGAATTTTCATGTAATTTCAATCTCTTTTGTCATTATTTTTTATGTGAATAATTTTTTTTTGTTCTCCCGTTTTATAAAATTAGCATTAACAACTATTACCATGAAGGCTGTTTAATAATCAATCTTGTTAAAATGTTTAATCAACATATCATATCAACATAATGTACATAATGACATAAAATGATTATAAGTACGTTATTATAATCAAGTCCAAATGGAAAGATTCCATTCACATAACTCGAGTTAAACATTATATGACCATCCTCAAACTAAAGAGGTCAAAAGCATACTAAGTCATCATATTTGATTTAGAATCACTCTGTATCTTATTGGTTTCATACCTTCAACCACCATTCAACTTTACTTTCATGTGAACAAATGCACAACAAGAATAATTTATTTATGATGTTTATGACATTTCATAAACGTCAATTCTTCAATGCACCAATAAGAAGAATTACCTTAATCACAAACGGTTAATTTATATGCATTCTAAAACATATAGTAATACAAGCATTTAAGATTAACCTTTCATTTATATTTTTAATTAACATTATCATATTGGTAAAGTTGTTTCTTCCATTTGATGACCAACAATGTACATAAAAATAATAATTGTATGGGAGATAGGGGTTATTTTTAACATTAAGACAACATGGACATATTATCAAAAGGACCGTATAAGCTATTAGCATGTGCATCATAATGATTATTAGCATGGATATGAACATTGGAAACCACCATTTTTAGTCAAATTGTTATGATGACATTAATACTATAGTATTAACATAGCTTTATTTTTAGTGATTAAACAATAAGCTTATGCCCATAATATTATAGTGGTGGTGGGCCTCAACAAATTGATGAACACTTATATAGCTTATTAAAATTATAGAGATTATATATTATTATCACCTTACTAATATATGATAATAGATAACAATTAAGCAATAATCTTATGCCAACGATATATATATATATAACAAGAACTGGAAACATTTTCATTAAAATAAAAAGGCTGTGCACAACCATCCAAAACATAAAAGAAACCCTGTCTAAAATCTATTTTCACTATGGCTGAGAAAACCATGACTACAACTACCATATCTTTGCAAAATTTTCTATGTTTCTTCCTAGATTTCATGATACTAGAGGAGGGATAAACCCTGATAAACTGTAAATTTAACAAAATACAGAAAAACATCAACAAAAAACCTGTGGTTGTAAGACTACTTTTTCTTTGCTTCCATGCCTATAAAAGGATTTGAGACTGATACTTCTTCCATTGGCTGCGCTCCTTTATCTATTGTCTCCTGGAAATGGCTACATTAAGTCATATTGACCAATTTTTGCACATCTTCAACAATTCGATCAACCTTTTCCCAGGAGTTCCTTGATGTCCCTGTCCATGTCATCTATATGGGATTCTTGTTAGGAAAACTTCCTTAACGCATACCCAACAACTGTTGAGAGCTCATGGTTCTGTCTAAGTCTGCTACAAATCGCTTCATATACCTTCCTCAGGCGTATTTTGAAATCACAATGCCACCTTTGATAATGTTAAGGCTCTCCAGCCACTCTTTTTCTTCATGCTTATCCGTCTCCATAAATTCTAACTCCTCCAACGAGAACCTAAGAAAGCAATGTATCAAGCCCAAGAATTTTGAAACATAAGTCGCATCGCTTGCCTCGCTCTCAATCCCTCCTTGTTGGAGAAGAATCTGTCCTTCCCACTGATAATATCCTTGCTCTGCTTCCATTTCTCATGCAGAAGCATCACGAACAAAAATATGAATTAAATGCTTTCCTTCATCGTCGTGACTGCTATGATTGGAGTCCACATGGGCTTGTACATGTAGCCCTCCACATATACACCTGCTACTACAGAGAGGTCGATTATGAAGATGCATGTCCATTTCACTATCATTTTGGACGATTGGGTAAGGATCCTTATTGAAATCACGGGACATGGTGTGTTTTAAACCCTTCATTGTTGTAATACACCAATCCTAACTCTAATATGGCTCCCTTATTAGCTAGAGAGTAATCTTTTCCATTGTTTTCCCAAAGAACATGAAAGAAACTGGTTTCTTTGTTGGATGTGAGGTATGAGATTCTTCTAGCAATTCTTTTGCATATGGTATTTCCTTTTTCATATCCTTTCCAGATATTTTGGATGACTTGTCTTGAATCTCCTATTATGGCTATTTTGTCTATATCTTGTTTGGAAATGACTTCAAGCACATGCAGAAGAGCCATCCACTCAACTTCATTATTAGTTTTTGTTCCCAACCCCCATGCAAAAAAATTCTACTATATTTCCTCCAAGATCAAAGATTATGGCATCCTGCATCTGCCTCCCCTGGGTTCTCTTTAGACACTCTGTCAAAGAAGAAAGTGTATGATTTTAGACTCTCCCACCACTTTTTGATCTCTTTTTTTTATTGTATCTGATTTCCTAATCATCGTTTCCTTTTGAAAATATTTTGGACTGAAGTGGGCTCTACATAAACTCTTTACACCAATGAGCCTCATTCCTAGATAAGGGTTCATGAATAGGATGCGTTATACCTTTGGTTTCTAATATATCTGCAATCATGTTCATTTCTTTAAACACAAATCTTATAGGATTTTCCTTTCGTCCCTCAAATATGAGATGGTTTCTTGCGAGCAATATATTCCAACATATATTTTTGGGTTCCACTTCTCATACTTTCTGAAGAGTTTTTTTTTCTCATATTCCCTAGGAAATAATTTTTTCAGTTAGCTATCAAATCCTATACTTGGATCATAATTCTTATTTTCTCCCTAAGGTGTTCCATAGATTTGTTCCAAACTTCTTTAGCAAAGTAACAATTCAAGAATAAATTCTTTTTGTGTCCTCCTGTGAATTTTTGTAGAGAGCACACCAATTTGGACCTTGAAATACTCTTTTGACAAGATTGTTTACAATGAGGAGCTTATTATGAGCAAGCAACCAAAGGAAATTATTTATATTTGGGATTCCTAATGGATTCCAAACCTTTTTGCACTGTTTGGAATCTTGAGACTAAACATTCCCTTCCAAAATTTTATACCCTTCCTTTACCGAGTACTCTCCAGATATTCCCCATCCTCTTCGATCCTTTTCACCACGGTGAATTGGAGCTCTCCCGTGGAGGTTCCAACGAAAGGCCCTATATTCCTTCCCTAACTACTTTGGTGGATTTAGATCCTTCCATCCTTTCCATTCTCCAGAGCTTTCCCATATTGAGATATCATTTAGACCGATCAATTCTTTATTTTGCATCCATTGACGAATTCCTTCAAGACCGATCACTGTTTCTAGTATGGGGTGACCCGAATTGTTATCCTCCTAGATTTTATTTTCTTCCCATTCCCTGGGATCCAATAAGTCTTCTCATTTATGATACTAGCATATGATTTACATAACTCCCAGATGTGGGTTCCCTTCCCTTCCAAAATGTGATCAATACTCTTAACCTTGGCCTCCTTAGGTATTTCTTTCTCAGATCTTCTTTCCGCCACTCTTTCCTCCTTGCAATAATTCTCTAGACCATCTTGGATCCCATTGCTGTGTTCATAAGCTGAGGTTCTTTGACACCTAGCCCTCCGTTTATCTTTGGACTTTTGACAACATTCGAATTTACTAAGTGAAACTTCTTTCCTTGAGATTTTCCTCCCTGGAAAAGGAATTTCCTTAGTTCCACACTTATGCTATCCATAACATTTTTAGGTGCTAAGAGTATCGCATTGTTGAATATGGGGTAAGAGGAAAAAACAGATTTTATGAGGGTTACTTTCCCAACCAGTTTGATCCATCTCATTCCCCATGCTTGTACTTTATTTTTAATATTTTGTAGTATTGGGGTCTATATCATGGAGCTAGTATTTTCACTAATGATTGGGACTCCTAAATATCTAAACAATTTCCAATCCACCTCTACCCTACACCTCAAATCCAAAGAGATTTCTCTCAAAGTTTTAGGATTACAATTCCACTCGTATACACAATTTTTTTTCAGAGTTTGCTTTCCCCCTGAAGTAGAGAGAAAGAGGTCCAAGGTATTTTTTAAATGTTTTGCTGGGTTGACTGAGGAACTTCCCAAAAGTATGGCATCCTTAGCGAATTGGGCATGATTTATCGAGTTAACTCCGCTGGCTATCAACAATCCTGGGATGGAACCTTCCTACATTAACATTTTCAACATTCTACTCAAAGAATACGCTACAAGGATGTAGATAAAGGGTGATAGGGGGAAACCCTAATGGATCCCCCATGACATTCTAAATAAGTATGTAGGCCTGCCATTTACTAGAAGCGCAATCCATGGGGAACTTATTCATTGTAACGCCTCGGTTTTGACCCCGTTTTCATTAAATATATATGATGTAAATATTGTAATTAATCATGGTGTGGAGCTAAAGGAAAAAGCCCCACCATTGATTTATTATTTTATGTTTTCGAAATTAAAATCAACGCCGATGGTATTTTGTGCTAACTGGCACATTATAATTTTGGACATCATGTAAATGTGCAATTTAATTAAATACCCACAACTAACTATGTCAATGCAACATTAAAAGAGATGGGGGCATGATTTCATAAGGATAAGGGGGGGGATATTTAACCTTTGGGGCCAATGGGGAAAAACCAAATGTCAATGAAAGGACCCATGAAACTGTCAACCACTTTTCTTGTCTTAGTCACCAATCATTTAATTTTGCCAGAAATTGGTTGAAGTAGTTATTGCATGGGATATGCAAGGTATGGAAGTCAAAAATTTGAATTTGGGGAAAACCCATTTCTTGGGAAAACATTTTTGAATTTTGGGGCAAGTTAACACCCAAAATGCATGGCCTTTGGGCCATACATCCACATTCTTCTTCTCCTCATGCCGTGGAAGATTGGGGGGCTGTTTTACCTTCACGTTTTTGTCTTGTGTGTGTTCACCTTCACGATTTTGGGCTCCTGGGCATTTCTCTCACCAACATTCATCCATGATTGGAGCTCTCTCTAACGGATGGAAATTCCTGTGTGTGGCAGTCATGTTGTTGGGTTTGCTGTGTGTGTTGTCCCTCATGTGGGCAGTCGTTTCTTCCTTTTCCTCAGGATGGGGAATTTTTTTTTGTAATGATTTGTGGTTGGGTCTCTTCCCCCACGATTTTTGCTGCATTTCCCCATTATCTTCCAAGATGGGATTCGTTTTGGTAAGGCCCATCGGATTGAGGAAGAGACCACGTTCTCTTGGGTTTTTTTGAGTTTTGTTTTTGGCCACTTTAGGGCCCAAAACTACCTGGGATACAAATTGCTGTTAGTGGGTTGTTTCACCTACCTTGGCAATTCATTCTGTTTCCAAACTGTTTTTCCTCAACCCATAATTTTGTATTTTGCTGTGTATGCATCTGTGCTTTGGTATGAAGCTGCATTGTGATGTGTGGAGAATTCCTGTGTTGTCTTGGCTGAGTAAGTCCAAGAATCCACCTGTTAGTGGGCTGACTGTGTTTAGATGTGGTTATTGGTTTGACAATAGGTGTTTGGCTTTGTTGTGTGTAAGTCTGTGTCCCCTAGTTCCCTGTGGAAATCATGCCCAACTCGGGGGTGGCAGTGATGCTGAGAGAGTAAGGAGCACATTGGCCTATGGTTGCGTGGAACGTTGCAGTGACAAAGCTAGTTGCGGGGAAGCTTCTTCTCAAGATAAGTATTCTTGTATTTAACTCTGCAATTGTATTTTCTTTGTAAATTGTCATGAACATGTTAATGCTTGAATGTGTATGCTTCCGCTGTATTTTCGTATCTTATACATCTGTGTATGTTTTTAAGTTCATGCCTTTTCAATTGCTATTAATGGGGCTAGTTTTCCCAAATAAAAAGGATTATGGGAGCATTGTCTTCGCCGGTGGGAGGGTCAGGGACGTTACATTCATACATTGATCCATCTCACAAATTGATCATAGAACCAAAATTTCTCTAGAATCAAGAAAATAAATTCATGTCTTATTCTATCAAAGGCATTTGCTAAATCTAATTTTATAGCCATACCTGCTTCTTTTATCCTTTGACTATAGTAGATTGCTTCTTGAACCATAAGGATATTGTCAAAAATTTGTCTTCCTGCAATAAACCCTCCTTGATTTGCTTAGACAAGCTTAGGGATGAACCTTTTAAAAATGTTGGATATGGTTTTCGTTAAAATATTATATGAAGAATTACATAAATAAATTGATATGAAACACTTAATAGGAGTAGGATTCTTGTCCTTGGGAATCAATGTGAGGAAGGACGAGTTTGTTGTGCCCCCAAGTTTTTTTTGTCTCTAGTCTAATTGAGCATTTTGATAAGATATTTTTTAATGATAGGCTAACACTTCCCTTAGAAGTTTATGGAGAATCCATTTGGTCCCGATGCTCTATCTGGATGCAATGTCCAAACTGCCTTGTAAAAATCCTCTTCCGAAATAGGTTGAGACAAGAATTCATTGTCTTCTTCTGTGATTAAAGAGGGGATTTTTGCGCTCATTTGTTCCACATCTGCTGCATTGTAATCTTCCTCTTCTATGTATATGTTTTCAAAGAAGAGTAATTTTATCTGTTCTTTTTTTTTTTCCATAAAATTTGATCTCCATTGTCCTTGGCTAGTTTGAGAATAATGTTCTTCATCTGTCTCTCTTTGCATTGATTATGTAAAAATTTGGTATTTTGTTCCCCGCTTTCTAGCCACAGACTTCTATAACGTATTCTCCATTCTTCCTCTTCCTTGTTGGATAGATATTGGCATTCCTTTTCCAACTCTTTTTCTTTTCTCAGTATTTCTTCAGTGATTTGATCCTCCTCTATTTTCTGTTGCAGTTCCCCTAACTCTTACAATTTCCTTTTTTTTTCTTTGCTTGGGTATTGATAATGATCCTTTGCCCAATTTTTAAGTGCTTCTTTCACGTTTCTTAATTTTAACTCACAAATAAAGCTTGGGGATCGTGTAACATATATATTCCATGTCTTTTTAATGATATCTAACGCTTCTCCAGACTTCATCCATATTGGATTGAATCGGAAAGGCATAGGACCCAAATTCTCAATCGATGCAAAGAACATGGAAATGGGCCTATGATTTGATATCACCAAGGGAACATTTTTAGAATCTGGAATGGAAGGTTTATTGAGAAAGAAAGAGCTTACCAAAATTATGTCGAGCCTTGCTGCAATGTGTCCCAGTCTTGTTATTTTATTATTCCAAGTACATTTTCCTTTCTTTGGCTTGATGTCTATCAATTTCGAGGAGACCATGAGATCTTCAAATATTTATCCAAAAGGACCACGATCTTTAGAACCAACCCTTCTTTATTCTGCTAAGATTGTAGAATTAAAGTCCCCTACAATAATACAAGCTGCCTATGTTTTACCCTCCCTTTGCGATTCCAAGGAGTTCCAAAATTATCCTTTGTTGCCATGAAGCGTTGGGCCATTTACATTTCCAACCTGGAAGGTATTTTTTTGACCAAGTCCTCTAATTCCACAAATAACCAATTTTGATTCTCAGTGTAGGATTTGAATTTGAAGAGGGATTTATTCCACCATGTGAGAATCCCTCTCGAAGCACCCACCACACTTGCTTATTTTCATTGTCCTTTAGTCCATATTCTATTTATTAAATTCCTGCTGTCTGACTCAAGTATTTTAGACTCATGGATCAAGAATATTGTTGCAGACTCTAAGTTTTTTATTCTTCTAACTACTTTCTTTTTTTGTTTTCCACCTAGCCTTCCACAATTCTAGGAGACTATTTTCATTATTTATTTGGGGAGGGGGGTAATAGACTTATCCTTCTTCTCCTCTATAATCCCTTGAGGTTTCCTTCCTTATGTGATGACTCTAACATGCCGATCTAGACTGGTTTGCTTACATGCTGCTTTCTCTCCAGATGCTTCCATATCTCTTAATATTATGTTAGGTTTTCTTCGCATCTTTATTTGTGGTTCTTCCTCTCCTTCCTTACTTTCAGAATTTTCCTCCCACCGCGCCTTAGATCTAGACCTGGTTACTGAGCCTCCTGATCTTTGCAAATCCACTGATTTTACTTATATATAATGTTGTTTCAGGGGAACAGAGAAGAGTTATGCATCCTTGTTTATTTCTTATACCAATGGACCGCCTTCGATCTCCTTATCTTTGTTTGCTTCATTTTATTTTACCTCTCCATCATATTCTTCTTTATCCTCAGAGGATAAAACATGAAAACTATTTTCTGGTGCCTTTCTTTTTACTGGAGATTGATGTTGGTTAGGGTTCGTATTGGTCGTTTTTTTCCTTGGGACTTCATTCCATTATTTCTCTCGGTTTCCTTCTCCATGTTGCTGCTTTCTTTTTTGGCATGTCTGAGCAAAGTGATCATATTCATGGAAGACCTTGCATTTAAGTGGGATTTTCTCACAATTGATAGTTTGAAGGTGATTCGATCCGTCCATAGAGAGATTGATAGCCTCAGGAAGACCTTTTTCCAAGTCTACTTCCACACAGATTCTTGCACACGAAAACATAGGAGGTTTTGGATAAGATGTGTCAATGTATTTTCCTAACGAGTTCCCAATAGCCCTTACATATTCATCGTTTCAATAGTGCAAAGGGAGATGCGGGAGCTTTACCCAGACATGCACAACATTGGGTATACATTTTTTTCGGATTGAAGGACAGGTCCCATTGGTTGATATACATACCTCTCGGCCCCATGAAGTATGACCCATTTTGGAAAATGAGATCCATGTCCTCCTTCTCGAAGAGGAAAATGCTAAAACCTCTCCCACAACAATTTTGTTGAACTTATGCTTGGATTAGCAACCTCCAGTTTTTGTTCAACCAAATTTCTATGGCACGTGGGGATGACCATAGGCCCGCGAAATGCCTTGCTAACCCTTTCTCTTATAGAGTTACACTTTTGTATCTGGAAGTGGCTGATGCGATTTTCACTTTAGGAACAACTGCTCTCTTGAAAAAAATTGTATCATGTGCATCTATCTTACTCGAGCTGGGATTTGATGCCATAATTTTTTGAAAACATTTCTCTAGAGCCATGCACCTCTCATCTGGGCTTGGGTCTGGTAGTGGGGAGGGACCATAACTAGAGAAACCTTGAAACCCTATAAACCCTAGTCACATTAATAGACCACTATGCCAATGATATTATAATATTAACACATAATTATTCTTAATGATTAAGCAATAATCTTATGACAATAATACTATAGTATCAACATTCCATGTTTTTGATTATAATATAAAATAACAATATAATATAATAATCTCATACCATTGGTTAATATTATTATGTTTCAATAAATTGGTTTGTTGTTGAGGCAAGGGTTAAGGGTTACAATTAATATAATATCAAGGGATAAAGGAATATATTTTAAGACTTTAATTTTAACAACAATATTGCATTATTTTAAAATTTTAAAAGATTTGTCGCTCATTATTTAAAGTTATACAATTTCCAATTGTGAAAAATATTTCCTATGTAAAATATACATCTTTATCACCGATACAATTTATTGCTTCACCTTTATTGTTTATTTAAAATTTATTAAATATATTTTAATCAATTTGTTGTTTTATAAATATAAATTTCATTTTAGGGACATGACTCTATTAAAGAACTTTAAAAAACAATATATTTTTAAATTAACATTCAATGAGCATGCCATAGAGTTGGATACTAATTCCATTACATATTTAAAATTAATTCATTTGAAATTTATCTTATGGTTTACCCACTTGCAGAAATGAAATTTTCTAAAACATATTATAACCATCCATGTCTAGTTTAGTAAACTCATCTAGTGACTATTGAAGACTTGATATTCCTTTGAAATACAATTAATTATAAGCAAGATAAATCAAATAATTGTGCATAAATTGTTAGTTAATCATTTTGATATTTAAGCAAAAATATAACTCTTATAAATTGAAAAGGAAAAAATGCATTATAGCAATATTTCTTGGCCTTATGATTCCACAATCACATATCTCTCAATGATATATAATAATTCCAACCATACCAACTTTTCCAACTATTTTAGCACTAAATATTGATCAAATGAATTTATGGAACACTATTTGTCAAGATTAAAAGAATTACCCAATAATTCATCAACATGAACATGATATGAATGTACATAATATATTAGAAGACATAATTTACAAGTCAAACAACACGAACATGAACATGAACATGATATGAAAATGCATAATATAAAGACATTCGTGCATAATTTACAAAACAAACAACACCAACATGAACATGGTATGAAAATGAATAAGATATACACATCAAAAATACATATAACTTTCAACTCATATCTTAACAATGAAATGCAATAGTAATATATACAAATAAAAATTACATATAATTTTCAACTCATATCTCAACAATGAAATGCAATAGCTAGCTGGCCCAATACTAGCGCCATACTCATAAGCTCCATGTACATCATAAGAAGTAGAGGATACACCGCTACTTGGGCCATGTGACAAAAAACCAGATAGATCAATATAATGTATATCTCCATCAATAGATATACTAGGAGACAACATCAAATACTATAAATATCATGGTACTTCTTCAATGGATGATGTGATGGTGCATTAGTGGATGTTGTATCTAGTGAGGGAGGGGTTGTTGGTGGTAGGCCTAGTGGAGGAGAGGATGGTTGTGGTGGGACTAATGGATTAATGGATGGTGGTGGGGATGTTGGAGGAGGTGATGTGGTGGCGGTACTGATGCATCAATGGATGGTGGTAGTGGATAATAATTAGATTCATGTGTAGTGTTGGATGATCAAGTAGCTATTAGATCAAGGAATGGAGGAGGTGGAGGAGAATCATCCTTCGAGATGGCTTTGGAATACCCCTAAAATCCTAAATGATCCCCAAAGCATGGAAAATATGGTGCATCAATATTTTCATATAATGGGGAAGGGTTGATCACATGGAAAAGAGCTCAGGGTAACTTGATACCTCTAGAGGTTGTATAGGCTCCACCCCATGTTGAGCCATACAATCGCATATATGATGCACACCATTAAGACAAAATCTAGGACTTGGCATATGATGCTCCATGCTAGGTCTACAATCAACATCTGGATCATCTACCTCAGCCATTTGCACATCATGCAGTGGCGGCTCATCCCTGCCAAACAAGCCAATATCTACAAAATAATGGACAACTACAATAATTAGACAATTTAAGCAAAATATTATAATTAATAACATGTGCATTAAATAAGATAAAAAATATTCAACTACATTAATGCAATTATAATGATCATATTACCTCTCATATATGCTAGCTCGTTAGGAGTAAAACATATGTTTGCACACTCTCACTAGTCGATCCCTACATATGAATAATGTACAAATTGATAATTGACAATTGGTATTGACTGCATAACAACAACAAAACATATACACCAAGTTCCCCACACATGATTCTAGGTTATCCTCTCTTGGGAAACCCCTGCCCCTAGATGCACATACATACATCAGTCATAAGTCTAGCTGATATGTGATAAAATATATGTCTAAATGTGGGCCGAGTCATTAGAAACCTGTTAAAAAATAGAGTGAATAACTATGAGGCAAAGGGGAAAAAGTATCTCCCATGAACTTGATTATGACAATATTTTAAAGCAATAAAAATATGTCATTGAAAAATAATATCCCACCTGATCATCTTGGGCGTTAACAATAAAATATCTACTTAGTATAACTTAGCGTTGCTAATGTGTTTCCCATCAGTGATATCGTGGGATATCATAGTAACAAACAAGATCAAGCACCAAGCCTCCTTTGAGTGAAATACATGTAGCCTGAATTAGCCTCGACTCACTTGGAAGTCATTGGGTTGAGTAATATCATCACTAACGAATCGATGAACATACATCAACTATGTCTCCGCTGCAACACCAAGTGGTATATTGAGAAAATGGTGAAATACCCCCCTCGATATATAAACCCGTAATGATATATCCTCCTCAATTGGATAATACCAAATATCAGGACCTACCCTAAAGACATGCCTGCCATGATCAATGGACCAAATTTTTGAGTATCCAGTTTCCCCCCTGAGCAAATTAGCCTTCGCATAAAACTTGAAGAGGCAAACCTAAAATAACAGATGGCGAGTATAATAAAAAATAGGTTGAGGAATAAAATTCCTCTCCCTTTCCCTCCCTATCTACAACTCAACAATGTTATATGGATCAACCTGTGGCGGTTGTGAGGGTATTGCTTGTCCATGATTTACATACAAATTTCATCATGAATCATATTAATACAATACAATATATAAAAAAAATAGGTAAATGAAATACTTATAATTATTTTTTCAATTTTTTTTGGGGCGAACAAACAATTTCATAAACAATGTGTAACTTTAAAACTAGGTGCATCATCCATGATGCACACCTTTTTTTTTTCTAATCACTGTGAAGCGTGCGTATATTTCTATATGTGTGGACATTCCACATAACGCACTAGAAAAGTGCACCTACAAACTTTAAAAAAAGATTGAAACTAAATTCAAACAATATAATAAGCAAATTAGTGCTTCTACGATCCATAATGCACTGTGTGGTTGTAGTGTTTTTTGTTTTCTGTTGTGTGCGGTGCGCCAATAGACACACTGCCAACAACGCATGCCTACATGCACCATAAAAGAGGTGCACATTTATAAGTTTAGGCACACTGTGTTTGGTACATATATTCCACTGGTGCGTCTATTTCAATAAAAGGAACCGGTGCATGTTGCATGTTGGTGAACACAAACAGATCGGTGTTTTTATTTTAGATAATGCAATTTCATTATATATATATATATATATATAAAAGTCAGATGGTGTGCCTATATAAAACACAATGGATCATCTATATTCATGAGGTGCACCGTTAGTTTTGTATTTTAAAATGAAAAATAAATTTACGGGACATTATAACTATTTGGTGCACTTTGAGGTAAAGCATCAGTGCCCACTATAAAATATACACACACTTGTATGTTGTTAGGCACATTGTCCATTGAGTAAGGGATTTATATTTTTTTAAATTTTAAATCATTTTAATTAGTCTAGTGCAGTTGGTTAAAGCACATCGGTGCATATTGTTAAATAAAAATGTTGCAATATGGTTTATTTTATGATTATATATATATATTTAATTATATGTTTGTCAGTTCGCTTTGTTTAAAGTGCACTAGTGCTTATCTTTGTTTTAGGGAAACTGACTATTTTTTTTTTTAAATTTTAAAATAAAATTTAAATGGCACGACAATTTGACTCTCGATTACTTCGACGTATGTTAAAGTGCACATGTACATTTATATATAAGAAGTGCAATATAGAAAAAACATTTGCAAAAACCTCTGCCCACCAACCTGCAATATTCACCTCCGCTATAAATGGATAAAGATGATAATTTTGCTAGAGGTTCCACTAAAACCTCTATTAGAAGGTGTTTTCCTTGTAGTGTCTTTTGATGATATGACATTTACAGTGGAATGCAAATCCAATTGGGTTATACACACCTCCTTTATGAAACCTTAAATTTTTTATATGCTGTCCACTTTGCTTTTTCATTCAGATATTTAAACTTCTTGAACTTCTTAAAGGTTTCTAATTTGTGTTTTATGAAATATACCCAAGTCTTTCAGGTGAAACCGTCAATAAAGGTAAAAAAGAGAAATACATTCCTAGAAATTGTGCTTGCATTGGGCCACATAAATCAGTATGTAACAACTCTAATTGTTTCCTTGCCATGTAAGATACACTAGTTGTAAAAATGGCCCTCTTTTGTTTCCCTAATATGTAGCTGTCACAAGAGATGACTAGTTCATGTATCACTAGTAGACCTTTAATCACTTGTTTATGTTGTAATAAACTTAGTCCACCAAAGTGAAAATGAATAAATCTCAAATGCTATATAACCATGACTAATCTAAAGTTGTAACTATATGGACAAAGTTTATTGGTTGGATGTCAGTTCTCAAGATTAAAGGAAACATCCTATTTTTGGTCATCTCATTATGGCAATACGACTCCTACTACGAGGTATGCCCAAGATTTTACATGTACTACCATTAAAAATGGCTTTATAACCATGTTGAATGAGTTGAACAAAACTCATAAGATTATGTTTTAGACCAAGGACTAAATAGACATCAAACATGTTCTTCTTTTCATTTTGTTTGGTAAAAAAACTAACTATCTCTTTACCAACAACATTGGAAACCTTGTTATCACTTAATATTACAACTGATTTGCAGAGTTATCTAGGTTCTCAAACAAACTTTTATCACATGTATTGTGATTTCTATAGCTACTATCTAACAACCAAAGGTATTGATTACATTCTTGAGATTCATGAAAACTTAAAAACATAGACTCAAAGGTACTTTCATATGTATTTGATACATTATATCTATTTTTGTTTAGTTTTTTTTTCTTTCTCCTACTTTCATTGGATAACTGTTCATATCTTTTACAATAATAACACCAAACTTTAAATTTTCATACCTCTTGGTTTATTGATAACTTCTTCCTCCCCTCCTTATACTTTAAGGGTATTGTTGTCTCTTCTCTTTTTGTTCCATGCTCATTATTTTTTCTCTATATGAACTGCTCACTACAAGGAAAATGATCTTTAGCAGGGATTATAATGTATGCTTCTCCCAAAAGAGCCCAAATATCCGTTTATAGTAGAGGTCAGTAGAGGAGGTGAGTGGTCAGAGGTTTTAGTGGAAGTTTTTATTTTGGTGCACATATTAGATTAAATGCATCAATGAATTTGTCACCAATGCACACTAGTTCGTTACCTAGCATGTCACATCGCAACTGGAAAAAATCATTGTGAAAATAAAATTATTTCCAAGAACTAGAGCAGTGTGTTTCCGAACACCAAAACGCCTCGGTGCGTGTAGTAGAAACGAGTGCATTGTATAATCATTTAATGAAAAATTTAAAAAATATTTATTTGTATTAAAAAACACGTTAAATTAATGCACCGAACTATATTAAGAAAAATCACAAAATTTTACATAAAGCATATAAATAGTGCGTTAGTTATTAAACCCCTCGGTGTGTGTCGTATACATAAACACATTGCCATTTTTTTATTAAAAATAAAAAAAATATATTTTTATTAATGAACAACCTTTTAAAAACTAATACCGGTACGTTGACTGACACTACATGCCCTGGTGCATGTGAACAAACAAAATGCACTAGCATCTATTTCGTTAAAAGATTAAAAAAAGGTTATTTTATTTTAACACCTTCTCATAACAGTGAACTAGAATGTCGAGCTCCATGATGTGCCCACCTGTTGAGCACACTAGAACATGGTCTATTAAAAAAAAAACAGCGTTAACCAACTCATTTTCGCCCTCTTCAGTGCATTTGAGCCTATCTACACCGGTGCTACACTTCACCCACCTAGACACCCTCACATCCATGGCCCATGTGGATAGTGGGAAAAAATTCAAATTTTCCATACATCGCCAATATGCCTCCCCGATGGGCCGTTCAACAGGTAAAATGATTCTTACTTCATAATTTAATTTTTTAGAGGATTATTTTTTAAAATTGAGCTTGAAATTGTTCTCTAAAAAAAATAAAATTGCACGCTGTGTTTGAGATGTTCGGCTCACATAACTTAGCGGTGCACTCTGTAAAATTTTATAGGGCACATTGCCAGGGAAAATTTTAAGGACACATAGTTATTTAAAAGTGTTTAAACCTTGGTGAATCTTACCAATTCTTAAAATGTCAACTATAAAATATTTGGCTATAATTGTTTTTAAATATTTCAAATTCTAAGGATTTTATATAGTTTATATAATAATATTGCAATTTTTGGAGCGAAAACTTTTACCTCATCAAAATTGGTGGACTTCAAAATTGCAAATTGGTGTATGCTATTTTTGAAAAAAAACGGAAAAATAACCCATGGGATAAATTTCACCCCTAAAATTTTCCTTGCACATCGCTGGCGGTACAAGACGAATGACTTGAACACACCAATCCGTAATCATTTTTTTTAAAACACTCAACTACTAACCTGTACGTTGGACACTAAATAGCACTGGTACTCTGGTGCACTTAAGTGTATATCACATT
Source organism: Pseudotsuga menziesii (assembly GCA_001517045.1). NCBI lineage: Eukaryota > Viridiplantae > Streptophyta > Pinopsida > Pinales > Pinaceae > Pseudotsuga > Pseudotsuga menziesii. The sequence goes on from LPNX011107901.1 coordinate 463,409, forward strand.
AGTGCACCAATTTTCGGTGCTATGAAACGCACTAGGTGCACCTTTAACAGATTCTCATAAAAAGATTAAAATATCAGAAACAACAATGCTCTTAGAAATTCATAGTTCAACGATGCGCCTAGTTCATGTGAGTGCACTGTTATGTTAAGGAGATTTATGCCCACCATGAATCAAATTTATAAACGTCTTGGTGTGTAGGGTACTTGGCACATCGTTGAAATTAATTTTAGTATACATAAGTTTAATAGTGGTGCATGATACATATTTGAGCACACTCTTGTGCAGTGACGTTTGTATATAAGAACACATTTTGTGTTGCGTTTAGATTATATTGACACATGTTTTTCATTTAAAAACAATTTTAATATTTGATTTTAATAGATATATTTCTCACATAATTCTTTTACATGTATGCTTATGAGATTATTATTATTATTATATGTGAAATAGATAAGTGATCGCCACGAGGCTAGTCAACAATGCAGAGCACAAGTAGATCAATATAACTTCTGTAGAGAGTGGGAGGACAAGGAGAGGGAGAGAGATTTATACCCTCATCCCATTACTCCTTAGATCATACACCTCTTGATAGTTTTCAGCCTCCTCAAGTTCTATGAGGAGGTGACATCACTCAAGGGGAACACTATGTTCCTCACCTAGTTGAACGCACGTTGGGATCATCATAGGTAGACATTTCAAGTTGGTCCTATTGAGTGGTTCCAACCCACTAAGGAGGAAATTTATTTTATCACTGGCCTATCTAGGAGAGGTTATGAATTTCCTTAGTTTCATGAGGTCCCAACTATAGCTGTAGCAAAGACTCATCTAGTATATGCTCAAAGATATATTAATCCTAACATCCTCTACCCTACTTAGTTTTAGGTCAGCGACGGGAAAATTTTCATTGCTGATTTTGGTAGAGAGTGTATCCAATGCATTTACAATTTTATGAGGTTGAATACATTATTCTAAGGTCCTTTGTGACACTTACTTACCCAAAAATTCTCTTACATGCTTGCCAATGAAAGTCTTTTGGTGATTCCATGAATATTGAGATTAGACGTACTCCACACATGATGTCTGGTCTTCTCGTAGTTAAATACATAATGCTTCCAACTAGCCTTTTAAACATTGTAGGACTCCTACAGTCGATCCATCATCATCCTTGCTCAATATTAAACCTGCTATTACTTGTGTTGGGGATACCTTTGAATTATACATATTGAATCTTTTTAAAACTGCACTTGCATACTTTGACTGTGATATGCATATACCACTTTCAGACTGGTGGACTTCAATGCCCAGATAAACTTGGTAAGCCCCAAATCAGTCATTTCAAATTCATTTTCCATGATTGTTCTAAAATCCTTTATGCCAAAGTCACAATTAAATATTAAATCATCTACACACATGCATACAATTAACATGTTACCTTACTCATTAACTTTTATGTACAACGTCAGCTCACTTTCACTTCTATGAAATCCATTCTGGGTGAGGTAGGAATCAATGCAACTGTAGCAAACTCTATGAGCTTGCTTCAAACCATAAACTTCCTTTTTTATCCTGTATAGTTTTTTCTCTTGACCTGGAACTTCATAGCCTTGTGATTGTTCCACATACACTTCTTCCTCTAGATATCCATTCAAAAATGTCTATTTAACATCCATTTGATAAACATACCATTTGTTTTGTGCATCCATGGCCAAAACTATTCTGACCGTATCCACGTGTGCGACAGGTGCAAAAGTTTAATTGAAGTATATGTCGGGTTGCTGTATGAACCCTCTTGCGGCCATTATTTCCTTGTGCTTCTGTACATTCCCATCAACATCTTGCTTGGTCTTGTAAATACATTTGATGCTAATTACATCCTTATCTTTTGGTACATCTACCAACTCCCATGTTTGATTCTTCTCAATGCATTCTATTTATTCATCCATGGCTTGTGCCCATACTTAATCTTCGACAACTTCCTCAAATGTTAGAGGATCATCTATTTGAGAAAATGATGCAAAAAGAGAGAATGCATTTGGTGTACCAGTTTCATATATTTCACGTAGATTTCTTGTGTTTATTGGATCTGTCAATGTCGACCTCAATGAACTGCTTGATGGAGTTTGCTGACCTCTTGGTGTGCTTATCAGTGTAGCTTGGGATGCGACTTGTGTCGACGTTCCTTGTGATGGACCATGTCATGGTGTCCTGGGATTCGACGGTGCTGCGACATTTTGAATTACATGTGGTGTTTGAACCAGTTCCTCCGCTATGTCATCATGCTCGAAAGTCGACACAATCTTGACATTCTTATCGACAGTTCCATCCCATGATTCATTCTTGAGAAATTGGACATTGTGACTGATGATTTATTTCCTTGCGATAGGGTCATATAAATTATATGATTTTTTTTCTTCATAGTAACCAACAAAAATGCATTTTTGTCCCTTATTGTCTAATTTCATTGTCAGCTCATTTGGAAAATGAGAATATGTGACACAACAATTTTTTTTTTAAATGAGAAACATTGTTATTCATACCTGTCCATGATTCTTGAGGGAATTTTTTCTTCACGCTCTTTGTTGAGCATCGATTCATAATATATATAGAAGTTGTGATGGCTTCAACCCAATATTCATTTGACAAATGCTTGGCTACCATCATGCTGTGTGCCATCTCCATAATGGTTCTATTCTTTCTATCTATGACATCGTTCTGCTGAGTTGTATACCGCACAACGAACTTCTTGTATATGCCATGGGTCTTGCTTAATTTTAGGAAGGCATTCGATACATATTCACAGCCTCTATCCGTCCTTAGGATTTTGATTCTATATCCACTCTGGTTCTCCACGAGTGCCTTGAACTACTGAAAACAACTAAATGCATCAGATTGATGTTTTAGAAAGTATACCCATGTTTTCCTTGTGAAGTCCTGGATAAAAGTAAGGAAATAATAAAAACCTCCCATAGATGGTGTCTGCATTGGGCTACAAATATCAGAGTGCACAATCTCAAGTGGTGTGTGTGCTCTGTATGACTTTCTGACTTGAAAAGTCTCTCTATGCTGCTTGCCAAAAATGCAGCTTTCACAAAATCTCTATGGTTTTTCGATCAATGGAAATCCTTTCACCATATTCTTCATGTGAAGTAGCTTTAGCCCACCAAAATTCAGATGTCCAAATTTGAAATGCCATAGCCAGGACTCATCTTGAACTTCTAATTGAAATGCTGCTTGAATTTCAGCATTGTCCTCTTCTTTCTTGTTGCATTTCTTGTCTGCTTCTTTTCTTTATGCCTTGAATGAAACTCCTGAATTTGAATTTCCTTTCATGTCTAGAATTATCCTCAAAGGAAACAAGCATTTTCTTGTCATTGGTACTTTTGTTATCAGCCGGTTGCTTGGACGTATGCCTTTAATCACACAATGGTTGTCTTCCATGTAGACTCTATAACGTTTTTGTATCAACTGTCCATTGCTCAACAAATTGTGTTTCAGACCTTCAACATAATAGACATCAAGCATAATATTTCCCTCCCTCAATTTGGTTAGAATACCAACAATGCCATTTCCCAAAACAATGGCTTGGACATTATTTCCAAGTGTGAAATCAATTTGAAGTGATTTATCTAGACTGGATTTTTATTTTAAATTACCAGTCATATGATTCCTATAGCCTGAATCTAAATACCATATGTTAGATGGAATTTCTTGGACACCATTGCATTCAATTGGGGATGCACATGCCATCAACATTGTGCTCGACGAAGTGCTGATGTTTCTCGTCTAGTTTTGAATTTCTCTTCCTTGGTGATATTGATTCTTCCTGCATTCATGTGCTAAATGACCAAATTTCTTGCAATAATGCAATTAAATTTTTGACATATCAAACCTGTGACAACTTGGATGACTAGGGTTCTTATTCTGTCCTCTACCGGTGACATTCGAGGGATTGCTGCTGCGTCCTCATCTGGAAAAAATTCTTCCTCTACTTCTAGAATTATATCTCCCCCTGCCTCTTCCACGACTTATAGATGACTTTTCTGTGAATGCACCTTCTAATTATGTATTTGATCTACTAATTATGTGTTCATGATTGATGAGTGAGGTTTGCAACTCATTAATGGTAAACTGTGGCATGTCTTTGTTTTCTTCCAAGGTGATGCCCAATGATTCAAATTTATGGGTTAGACTTCTAAGAAATTTCTCAACAACCCTTCTGTCTTATGTATTTTCTCCATGAGATTTCAGTTGATTTATCAACCCAATAAATCGAGTGTAGAATGAGTCCATTGACTATGTGTCTTTCATTGGCTGATATTCAAAATATTTTCTAATAATATGCAACTTAGAAGTCTTTACCTTGTCCAAGCCTTGATAGACGGTTTCCAATGTATCCCATGCTTCCTTAGCTATCTTTTCTACTTCTACTCTTGGGAGTATGCTTTCATGCATGGCTTGATGTATGTAGAACATATCCTTTCCATCTTTCTTTCTCTGTTCCCTCAAGGTTTCCTTCTCAGCATGTGTAGTGGATATTTCTCTCCAACTATGTGCAAAAGCACCTACCTTCGATCAACCCGATCTAGGGGTATAGTTCATGGTGTAAGGGGGGTTCTCAACCTTGACTTACAAACAAGAAATAACAAATATTTTTAAAATTTTATGAATTTTCTTCTAACTAATAAAACAAAAGAATGACATACCTTTAAAGTGGGCCACTGCACCCATTTGAGGATGTGGTCCACCGACTCCCACGATTTGGTTCTTCGATCTTCTCCACCTAGGGTTGTCAAGGGAAAATGGATCAAGGAAGGTATGGAGCAAGTTCAACATATGTGAAATGGTGTGGAAAAATTATGGGAATGAAAGGTTGATTGAAAAAAAAAAGTAAGAATGTTCGAATGTTTGTAGGGAGACCTTCACAATGTATTTATAGGATGATCCAAGACTTTTCTATCCATGGTTTTTCATAGTGCATGGTATTTGTCCATAGCTTTTGACCCATTCTCATTTTAGGGTTTTTTGGTCCTTTTTTTGGGAGAATGGGGGTTTTGGTGCAATAAATGCAAATCTTTCCTTAGTTACTTGGACCAATTTGGGGGAAATTTAATTATGAATGTAAAAATGGAGGGAATAACCATGGTGTTATGATGTATAGTTATGGTGTTGACCATAGAGAGTTATGTAGACAATTTTGTATGTTAACAGATTTCCCCTTGATGTGTGAGGCAAGGAGGTTATCGTATGGCCGATAAACATCATAGGATCCCAGGAGAAATGGTGACAACAGTGGAGAAAGCGGAGAGGACCATGGAGCAGTGCCGTCTCCTCATTCATATTGCAGTGGATTTTGAATTGTATTACTTATAAAAAATAGATGAGGTACATGTAATATCAGGCATATATATGGATGAGGTGGGCATACTCATGCTTGTATCATTGTATCAATATACAAATGGGGATCAAGGCTCAAACAATGGGAGTCAATCAATACATATAAGTTGAATTACATAATGGTGGCCTCAACGGGAGGCTGAATATGAATATAGATATGAATAATTGGTACATAGAAACAATGGCATTCTCTTGGAATGCAAGATCACAATAATTGATGCTCTGCTGAAGCTGAGGGTATACATGACTGTATGGACTCGATGAATGAGAGTTAAAATATTTGAGTACAATAAACTGCATATGATACTGGAGATATATGGAATCATGATACCGAGGGGATTCTGAACACTGTCTCCAATGCAACCCGAATATCACAAAGGACATGAAATTGTAAGGGTCCCAAAGAGACTCCCCAATTTGCTAAAGTCAGGTGACTATTAGGGTCTTTGACCAAATAATGAAAGAACCAATACCCTGTATGAATCTCAAGGATGCGATAATGAGCTGAAGTCGAGCACATGAGACACAACCAACCCAAAAGGCACTAAGGAATCCTTTCAAGTGGTCCAAGGAACTCATAAATGAGGTGGATGAAACCAAGATACAGGGACCTCTGGAATAGATGTGTTGATGTTAACAGAGGGAGACCTGCAAATACCAAGACGATGAGGTTTCCTTCATAGAAGCATGAGGGGGACAACTAGAGATATTCCATAAAAATGGGATTGAGATGATAAATGGAGAATATGGGAAGTGGAGTACAGGGGAATCAAACCTCCTTTGTTCAGAGTATAACGACAGGGATGTCCTAACAATAGATGAAACTGACTCAAAGGGAGCGAATCATAGCTTTGGAATCGGGGAGATGACTACAATGAGAGATACTTGGGGAAGGTACCGAACAAGTGATATCCATGGGATCCAAGGGAGACTCATCACAGAGTACTCTAAACAAAGGTGACCTAATGGGGGAATGCTGCCATAATGTGAAACCATATGCAATATGTGCGGGAACCATTAAAAGGCACTATTTGGGCCTTGCTCGTAGGTAAAGGAGCTCGAAGAAGGGATAGAATTATGCTCAGTATGATATTGTCTCGTGGATTTTTGTTGAGCCCAAGATAGTAAATGCTCGATGGTGTTTTCATGTTTAGAGTCTGAAAACATGAAGAAGACTCCAATGGGTACCTTTTTCGTATAGTAGTCTCCTAAGCCCTAAACTAGGATAAAAGTGTGTAAAGGAGAACTCTCCTAGCTTAAAGGGGTAGAGTGACTTCTTTTTCATAGGTAGTCCAACCATACCGAAAAATGATAAACCTATTCTGATTGAACTGTCATTCAAATACTTTTACGAGCATGAGAAAAACCAAGTTTGCTCGGAGATCTTTTCTTTATGAGAGGGATGGAAAATTGATTAAAGACAACCCATAAGTGAGCTCTTTTGTATAGTACGATCCCAATGTCCAACAAAACATAAAAGGATACAAAGGGAAATGTTCCTAGCTGTAAGGTGCTAGGGTGGTCCTTTTCTTTAATGAGTGTACATAGTCAGAAAAAGTGATAAATGATACCACATAGATTCCCTTTCAAATACTTAAATGAGCGTGAAAGGAATCAAGCTTGCTTGGAAATATTTTCATTATTTAAGGAGTCAGATAAGAGCTTAACAAAACTCCATAATGGCCAGTCAAGGAGGGAGGAAGCGTTCAATGTGCCAAAAGGGGTCATATGAGGATCACAACTAATGGGGAGAAAAAATAACAGTGTAACGCTGGTGGGGCCTCCTTGCAGGATGGTCAATGGTGATAAAATAATGTGAAGTTTGCAGTATGGATGGAGTATAGGGCTCATGAACATGGAAATATAGAAGGGGATAAAATTTCTTGATGGCACACAAATTGAGGTAAGTCCAGGAAATGGCTCCAAAAAATATAGGGAGATCATGAGACATGAGTACCATAGGTGGATAGAGAGAAAAATACCAAATCTATCGGTGTGAACGCCATGAAAAATAGACGCTGGAAGACACTGCGGTGCACGAAAGAAAAAGTTGACCAAAAGGAGGCTTATAAACAAGGGGACCACATGACACATGTCATTTTCACTATTCAATGTTGAATTAGTTGGAGGTCCCAAGAGAAAATGTGTTGATTTCTTTAGATTGGACCAGTGGTTTCGCAATATATGAGTTGGAGGTAAGAGATCTCACCTAGCCCGTCATTTTTTAGTGGTCCTTTTCTCATCACGAGGGCCTTTGCCAAGGCCAAAAGGGTATCAGGGCTGGGTCACACTTTTTGATGGAAAAGGCATGACCCAGGTTGCACCTGTTCAGGATATAGGCACGACCTAGGTCACACATGTTGAGAGTTTTTGCGTGACTTGGGTCGCGCCAAAAGGCCCGTCAAGAGTGACCTAGACCAGAATAGAAAGTTTTGTTGAATTTGGTCGGACTGGGACATTTTGGATGTGCAGGATTCCTTGATTTGGATAGAGAGAGCAAGAAATCAGAGACCTCAGATATGAGGTTGAGGAGAATGATGCAATACATGATACACTAGCCCGGAGTGGGCTGCTGGAGTTCTTCTATATCCCTCTGACGCGTTCATCAAAGTTGTCGCTAAACAAGATAGTGAGCTTTTGGGAAAGAGACACAAAGTTCTTCATCATATAGGGTGAGTGACTAGAAATCACCTTTCAGGATGTGTAATTTTTGATTGGCCTCCCACTACTGGGTTTTATTGACAACATCTCATCGAAACTGACGAGAGAAGTGTCCATGGATGACTTGTGTTCCTAGCATTGCTATGCCACGGAATATGTGCATGCATCATACATTATTGTGTCTGACATTGAGAGTTTATAGATTCATGTAGTGGCAGCGATGGTGCTACATATACTAGGATCAAAATATCCAGAAAATATCTCAGGCAACGAGTTACCGATGGTCGAGAGTGTGATGAGGGGCACCTACGTCTATGGGTGGGCCCAGATGTACCTGAAAACGGTTTGACATGGGATGAACGAGGATATCCTGGAATATGAGGATTTATACTTTACATCATTTTTGTGCTCATTCTTCTTTGAGAAGTTTTTAATGTCCCCTTTTAGGAAATTTTATTAAAATGCCCAATTTTCCAATTTTTTCACAATTTTGGCTCTTGACTAGTTTTAGTGTCTTGGTCTCCAAATCAGCCCAATTTCTCCCAAAAATTTAGAGAAGGTGTATGAATGATATAATATATTAATGATAATGTTCAGGGATGTATTATGGCATTCCAATTACTTCTACAAGTCTATATAAAATTATGAATACGATAGATGCTTTAACTAGCAATTTTGGGGCTCAAATCCCTCTCGGGTAATTGCCAGAATGGATTCCCAAATGTACATAAACTAACTCAAATGATCAAATTGAATCAGGGGATGTGTAGAATACATTATAAGAGACTCATATTCAGAACCAATCTAACTCCCACGGTTGTTATCACTTCCTTCAATAAGATATAAAAAATAGTTTTGGACCGTTGGGGAAATGAGATGTAGTTTGCCCCAAATGCTATAAAATTCGACCCAATGCCCACAAATTCTCAGTTAAATACCATGAAAAACATAATATACTTTAATGGCATTTCATTCATTTAGAAATCATCAATGGTGCACACATATATTCGATTCCATCAAGATTGCAAGAGTTTACAACAAGGTATTGGGGAAATGGCACTGTTTCTTCAATATTGGACAATAATACATGAGATACCTTGGATTTTAGAGCTGAGATATTTCTGAACTTAAATAACAGAGAATTTACATCAGAATACAAAATACTGGAGCAAGAGAAGCTCCCTCAAAGAGATGAATATCTCACCAAGTGTGCCTCACTCCATAGAGCTGAAATATGGTGAGAAAAATTGAGATGAATGGAAGAACAAGCTGATGTTTAGATGTCCATGAACTTCCTGTAGCTTGCACCTAAAAATAAGACTCCATTAAATCTCCATGAAATACCTGAGTGGCCTTTCCAAACACCAACTAGGATGGGAATCTTTCACCCTCGAAATTGTCTTAAGCAAGAAAACTAGTTATCTACTAGCTCTCACAATTCACAAATGACAATTTCACAAATGAGAAAAAGATTCTTCTCATGGATGATCCCTGTATTTTATAAACATTATTGTTCTTCTAAGGTTCCAAATGCAATTCAAATTGGTGTGATTGCTCATGCTATGCCATGTGGCCTCTCTCTTCACCTTCCCTCTTCTCCCAAATTTGAGTAGGACCCTCTTGGCCTTCTCCAACCCCAAAATTCGACCTCTAATATGCTCTATTCAGTCCTGAAATGTCATTATGTCATCCTTCAGATCTAACTTGTGTCATAAATTTCATATAATCTCCATCATTGGTGTCATAGATGTCATAAATGTAAGGGGAATCTAGCCAAGTGTCCATGAAACTCCCATTTGGCTCTTCCTCTCCCATGTAAGTTACAATTCATCCCAAAATATACCTATGAAGTATATGGACAAGTATATTAACCTAACAATCCATCCCAAAACATTAGGCTTCCCATAGATTTGAAATCACAAGAGGAGGATGCCATTTAACATAGGAATTCTAGCTTGAGTGGGCCCCATAGTCTCCATGTGTCTCCATTCTCCGTAGCCATTTAAATTTTCTCTTGTATTTATTTAATAAGCTACATTATTAAATATTTATCCTCTTCTAATGTCTAAACATCATTTATTATCCCCCTTATTCCAAATCTCAAAGCTTCCACCCCCAACCTAGGAAACTAGTGATTTTCCTCCTCGGCAATTATTTGACTTTTAGCATCCCTTTGACAACTTTCATGAATATGGAAAATGTGATTTGGCCCTTGTGACCAAATGAAAAATTTGGGACATTACAAATCCCCCCTTCCCAATATTTCTTGTCCTCAAGCAATTTCAAACATGGTTGTTGAAGGACCTGCTTTCTGTATGATTCTTTGAAGTTGCCAATGAGCTTTCCACCTTGAGTCTTTGAGATTCCATGAATATTTCAGAGAGGAACCACCATTCTTGCTGCTGCACTATTCTAATTAACATCACCTTATTAAATGGGTAATCCATCTCCCATACTGCTTCTTTCCCAAATAATTTGAAATCAATGGGACTAAAAACTATCCCAGGGTCCCATTGCTTGCATTGCACTCCAACAATTAAGAGTGCTCTCCAACCCATACCATTTGGAAAGAGAATTCCTAGATCCCATTTTCTTGTATGCATTCTTCCAAACATCATGACTGCATAATATATATCATCAAAGTATATAACAACATAATAAGAATGTACATCAAGGAGGTGCCTCACCAATAAATCATGAAAGTGCTTATACCTCCCAATGAGTAGACTACTATTTGCCAAGTACATACATGCTTCAAGTGACCAATCAAATCTGTTCCAATGACATAGTTGAGTATCCAATGTCTTAATGATGCTGCTCCAAAAGGAAGTGATATGCATCAAAATATTCAGCCATGTATTCTTTCATCCAAGAAGTGAATGAAGAATCTCCACTCAAATTTGAACCAAATAGTGACCAACACAAACAAGGAGTCTTCAAATGACTCAAAGAAGTGTTACCCATACATCCATGAATGAGTGAATCATAAATATATAACAATATATGTGGCTGGTAACAAAAATGTTCTCCTATCATAATTCTATTCACCCTAGTTTTGGATGAAGTTACTCCAACATCAAAGGAACCAAGTGTTGAGCAATAAAAACCATGAGTCTTCAAGTGACTCAAATGCATATCATAGGTGCATCCATGTAGATGTGCATCATCAGAAAGTAACAAGGAATTCTGCTGAAAATGTGAATAAGAATGTGCTTCAAATTATATGTAATGTGCATCAATATAATCATCCATGTGTTCCTTTATCCAATAAGTGAATGGAGAACCTCCACCAAAATTTGAACAAAATAAGGAGCAAGGAAAACATGAATACTTCGAGTGGCTCAAAGAAGTCTCATCAATACACTCATGAATATGTATATCATCATGTAACATAAGAGGATGTTTCTACCAATAATAATGTTCTTCAATCATATAACTCTTCACCCAAGTGTGGGATGAAGTTACTCCAACTTCAAATAGACTAGGAAAGGTGCAAGGAAAATCATGAGTTTCCAAGTGACTCAAGTGAACATTGTAGGTGCACCCATGTAGATGTGTATAAATATAATGTAAACAAGGATGCTGCTGAAAATTTAAGTAATATGGTGCTCTAATAATTCCATCATCAAAAGGAGAAATAGAATGTCCATGCTCTTCATGTGGCACCATAAAAAAGAAACCTTTCACCCATACTTCATTAGGATGATTGCTGCAAAATTGTCATAATGTGAAGGATCCATAGGGGTAGGATTATGTATCTCCTTTAGCAGTGTGAAACCTTTGTCATAGATTGGTTCCAATGTAGAGGAATCATGCTCTTCTTTAAAAATTGCATACCCTTCATCAAGAGACAATTCAAGTTCCTCTTCCACCACATCAAGTGTTTGGATCTATTCAAGTTCATCTTCAAACAAATCAAGTACATTCAACTTTCCAAATTTCTCATGATCCACTATGTCACGAGAATCCTCCAAACAATCTACCATTTGACAATCTAAAACATAGGAGGAAAACCAAATATCTTGCAACTTTTCAAGAAGTTGCTCATTTTGAATTGTGAGCTTATGAATAACTTCATTATTCTTCAAGTAGGATTCATGTAACCATTCACTAAGCTCAATGAAATTTTTTCTATAAAAAATCAAAGACATGAAATTACCTTTGATGTTGCACATTTCTCTTTGGATCTTCTCCATGTCTTCAAGGAAGGATTTCTCCTCCAAGTAAGTAGCTCTCCAAAAAGAATTTGATACCAATGCTTGAGTGTCATGGAGTATGATAAGGGCCTCTTGGATATTATTTTCATTCATCTTTAAGGACCTTTCAAGAAAATGAGGCTCTTGAAAATTAACCTCCCCATCTTCTTCCTTCTTGCTTGGACCAACTTCATGAAGCTCTAGTGGTGATGGGGAAGTTGATCTTGTTTCTTCTTCAACTGCTTCAAGGTCTTCATTTTCATGTTTAATGGAATTTTGGCTTGCAACAACATTTTGAAATTTGATCTCTATGTCACCAAAATAGATTTGTGAGAACCCATCATTAGGTACTCCTTCATAGTTCAAGCATCCATTAGTAGGTACTCCTTCATAGTTTAAGCATCCATCAGTAGATGCTCTTTGGTCCATGTCGATAGTAGAATTTGTTTCAGAATGATATTCAATAATTTCAAGGTACTCTTCTTCCTTCTCATGTGAATTTTCCTCATCTTTTTCAAATTCAATTGAGAGTGAATTTATATCCTCTTCATGTACTACTTCTACTTCACCTATTTCAGAACTAGGTGGTTCATGGGTCTCCTTCTTTTGCTCCTTCAAGCAAGCTGATGCATTTTCCCCCTTGGTCTTCTTAAAATCAATATATTTTTCCCAACTTTGGATAGCCAAAAATTTGAATCCTTTCATAATATTCTTGGTCATGTCTTCAAGGATATGTTCCATGCTTTTTATTATATCCTTACCATCATATGAGGTTCCCTTTTCATCCCTAGTCATAGTTTCCAAAAAAATTGCGCCTTCTCCTACTTTTTTTCTCCTCTTCAACAAAAGCACTTTTGGTTTCAATATATAATTGTGGTCCCTGAATTATTGTACTCATAAATATCAGACCACATCAGGTGCCAAGATCATTCTCTGATACCACTATAATGTCCCCTTTTAGGAAATTTTATTAAAATGCCCAATTTTCCAAAATTTTCACAATTTTGGCTCATGACTAGTTTTAGTATCTTGGCCTCCAAATCAGCCCAATTGATCCCAAATGTTCAAAGAAGGTGTATGAATGATATAATATCTTAATTATAATGTTTATAGATGTATTATTTCCTTCCAATTACTTCTTCAAGTCTATATCAAATTCTGAATAAGATAGATGCTTTAACTAGCAATTTTGGGGCTCAAATCCCTCCCGGGTAATTGCCGGAATGGCTTCCCAAATGTACAGAAACTCACTAAAATTATCAAATTGAAGCAGGGGATGTTTATAAGACATTATAATATACTCTCATTCAGAACCAATCGAACTCCCATGGCTTTTATCACTTCCTTCAATAAGATATAAAAAACTAGTTTTGGACCCTTGGGGAAATGAGATGGAGTTTGCCCCAAATGCTATGAAATTCAACCCAATGGAAAAAAATTCTAAGTTAAATACCATGAAAACCATAATATACTTTAATTATAGTTCATTCATTCATAAATCATCAATGTTTCACACATATATTCGATTCCATCAAGATTGCAAGAGTTTACAACAAGGTATTGGGGAAATGGCACTATTTTTTCAATATTGGACAATAATACATGAGATATATTGGATTTTAGACCTGAGAGATTTATGAACTTAAATAAAAGATAATTTACATCAGAATACAAAATAATGGAGCAAGAGAATCTCCCTCAAAGAGATGAATATCTCACCAAGTGCACCTCACTCCATAGAGCTGAAATATGGTGAGAAAACTTGAGATGAATGGAAGAACAAGATGATGTTGAGATGTCCATGAAATTCCTGTATATTGAACCTGCAAATAAGAATCCATTAAATCTCCATGAAATACCTGAGTGGCCTTTCCAAACACCAACTAGGATGGGAATCTTTCACCCTCGAAATTGGCTTAAGTAAGAAAACTAGTCATCCACTAGCTCTCACAATTCACAAATGACAATTTCACAAATGAGAAAAATATTCTTCTCATGGCTGATCCCTATATTTTATAAACATTATTGGTCTTCTAAGTTTCCAAATCCATCCATAAACCAATATGAATCCGTATATCCATACAATTTGTAGTCATGATCTCTCGCATAGTACATTCCCAAATCAATTGTACCTTTTAGGTACCTCATCACATGATTTGCAGCTATCTAGTGAACCCGTCTAGGTTTAACTAGATATTTAATCAAGGTGTTCACAACAAATCATATATCTGGACTTGTGGTTGTCATATACATTAACGACCCAATAATATGTCTGTAGTGAGTCATGTCCACTAGCTCGGATGTCTCATCAGACAACAACTTCAAGTTGGTGTCCATGGGTGTGGCCATGGCTTTATAATCCAACATATCAAATATTTTCAAGATTTATACTACATACTTTCCCTGCTTCATAAATATTCCTTTCGGGCTCTGCCACAGTTCCAGCCCTAGGAAATAATGCATCAATCCAAGATATTTTATCTTGAATTCTTCAGCTAGCTTCTTCTTTCATTCCTTGATCTGTTTCTCATTTCCAGTCAGAAATAGATCATACACATATAACAATAGTAGACTGGTTCATCGTCCATAATATTCATATAAATATTAGGATGATCTTTACTCTTGGTAAATCCCATGCTTGTCAAGAAGCTATCTATTCTTCCATACCAAGCTCTAGGAGATTAATTTAGTCCATACAAAGCCTTTTTCAACTTGGATACATGAGTTGCTTTGTCTTTGACTTCAAATCCTTGTGGTTGTTTGATGTAAACCTCTTCCTCAATCACACCATTAAGGAAGGTTGACTTTACATCCATTCGGTATAAGTCCCACTTCATCATGGAGGCAAGTGCCATGATGGTTCTGATGGAAGTGTACCTTACTATTGGAGCAAATGTCTCTTCATAATCGATCCCCTCTTTTTGAGAGAATCCTCTAGCCATAAATCTTGCTTTGCACTTTTCAATACTTCCATCAGCATCATGTTTTATCTTGTATATCCATTTCAAAGATACCACACTCTTGTTTTCTGGTTTGGGAACAATATCCCAAACATCATTCTTCATGATCGACTGGTATTCTTTCGTCATTGCTTCAACCCATTCTTTCTACTATGCAAATTCCTCATGGCTAGTGGGTTCTTGATCTACAAAGTCACACATCAAAGCTACATAACTAGAATATGTCTTTGATATTTTTCTGGTTCTTGTGGATCCTTTTGGTGCTCCATATCTTTCAACTTCTTGCATGATTTCTATTACCCAAGCAGGTTTTTTCTTTCGAGAGATATCCATAGTAGGGGGTTCTTGAGGCTCTAGCATGTCATGATATTCTGATGCCACTATTTTAGGGGATGTTTCAGATTCTATCCTTCTAGGAGGTACATCCTTTTCATGTACTTCTTCAAGCTGACACCTTATAGAATTATTAAGAGCTGCCTCTTTATCAAATGTTACATCCTTGCTAATATTGATATGATGGAATCCCGAAATGTATATCCCGAAGGCTTTTGAGACTTCATAGTATCCTACAAATATTCCGCTCTTACCAGGAGGATCCAATTTGGTTCTCTTCTCTTTCAAAATATGTATATATACTGGGAAACCAAATATCCTAAGATGGCTTACTTCAGGTTTCTTTCCGGTATACATCTCTTTAGGAGTCTTGAATCCAAGAGCACTATGAGATAATCTATTTTGCACATATATATAGGTGCATAAGGAGGTCTTGGTCATGAATCATGGTATTTATTGCTTCCATAATAGTTCTAATTTTTCTTTCTGCAACACCATTTTGTTGGGGATTACAGGGAGTGGTTAGTTCCCTATTGATTTTTGCTAAAATGATTCAAATTCCTTTAAAGTGTATTCTCTACCATTATCTGATCTCAATGTCTTGATTCTCTTTTCTGAGTGGTTCTCTATCAAGTCTTTGAATTCCTTGAATTTTTTGAACACTTCACTCTTATTCTTCAAGAACTAGATCCAAGTCTTTCTTGAATAATCATCAATAAATGTGACATAGTACTCATATCCACTCAAGGATATGGAGGGCATAGGGTCACATACATCAGAATGGATTAGTTCCAACGAACCTTTAGTCTTTGTTTAAATTTTTAGAAAGGTGTTGGAATATATTAAACCCACTCATAACTTAGGATAAAATAATTAATCATTATTTGATTAATTATTCACCCACTAGCTTAATTAGTTGGCATCCACTTGCACCTTAAAGTCAATAAATGCCATCTATATACTAGGAATGATTTATTTCTAATTCTGGGTTGATCTTGACCACCTTTTGACCATCCAGAATTAGTACACAACACTGAGCAGATTCTTCTTTATTTTGCTTATTCTGCTTTTCTATGGATAAGGTAAAGCTAGTTAAACTAGGAAACTGGGTGCTTTTGTTTCCAACCCATCCTTCATGAATTTTCCTTCATTTTCTAGTATTAGTATGTTTTTTCCATCTCCTTGACAAATCACTCATGATTTTTCCAACTTGTGAGGTCCTTGATAGATTTGGGAAGTTCTTTAGCCACCTATGGGGGTTTGCTATATTTTGGTAAGTCAGCCTTTTTGAGATTTATGAGTTGTCTCCATACAACTCGATTTTCCTATGAGGGATGTACTATTTATGTACACTATTATTCATCATTATTCAATGGAAGGATACACATCAATATTCATCTCTTCATTCATGTGATTCAGTCTCTTTTCTTCTCTCTATTTTTCCTGTGTATGCTTGTGAGAATTCTTAGTAGCAAGATATATTGTGAGAATTCTTAGCATCATTGCTCATAGCATTGATCTATTATTTCTACATGGTATCAAAGCTACAGGGAGCACAACCTTTCCATCTTCTACATGGTATCAAAGCAGCAATATTGATCAAGTTATACGGAGTTGAGGAGTGCTTCCAGTCTCCTATCCCTCTCTGAAGAAGAGCTTGTCTAGCTTACAAGATTTTCTCCTAGTTTGTTTGGTAGGTTGCAAAGAGTATCTCCTAGAGCATATAAAAAAATTCTATATGGATTCAAAAGTTCCTCTACTATCTCGTTTTGACTATGTAGATTGGAAGCCAAAGATGAGCGCATACTTGAAGAGGCAATGTCTCTTTGATGTCTCCATCGGTGCATTGAGTGAACCTGAGTCTTATGAAGAGAATATTGATTGGATAAATAATTGTTATAGAGATTATGGAATTATGTGTTTGGGAATGTCTCCAAATATACATCATCTCATAGATTCTGCTGAGTATCCATTTGAGCTTTGGAAGAATTTGGACAAAGCCTTTGGTTTGCAGGAAATAGAAGATGAAGCATGGAGCGAACCCAACATCTCCTCTTGTTCTCTCTCTCAAGATTTCTTGGCCTCTACATTCTCTGATGAAGTTGAACATGATGAAGAAGTTTCTCATATAGTTCATGTTGCCGCTGCCCTCTTTGATTTGAATGCTTCCTCCTTCAATCAAGAACCAAATATTGAAGAGCCATCTTTTTCTGTGTCTCTTGAAGGTGATTTTTCTTCTTGTGATACTAATGATGAAAAAGAAGTAAGATATGGAGCTTCTCTTGATGTTAATTATGATCCTATAACCCATTCATTGTTCTCTAAATCTCCTATCTTAGATTCTGAGATCTATGTGCCAGATTCTTCACACCTTGTGCATACCTCTCTCATTGATGGTGCACAACCCAATGATATCCAGGATGTTTGCTTAGCCAAATTAAGCCTTATTTGTGTCATACCAGTTACCTTACTTGATCTCATTTGATTTAGCACCTCATCCTTTATTCTTGGCATCAATATTCAGAGCCTCCTTGAAGATTTTGAACATCTCCTTATTTCCTCCTTTCATATAGAGGATTCATTACCAGTGTATTCCCATGAGTCTACTGATATGCTTATATGTGATCCTTTGGATTTTGATTTAGAAGCATATTTGCAGGTTGATAAACATATCATACCACCATCCATACCACCTACCATACCTCTGAATAATCCTAATACTATACAAATCCCAAGTTCACTAGTTGATTCCTCATTGGTCTCTTATGCAGTGATATTTATCTTACATGGTTTGAAGTCTTTCCTATCTTTCGATGGATGGTTATCCATATCCTTAGTCATATTTGGATTGTTATTAAACATGTTTGTATCTTTTCTAAACACTTATGGTTCAGATCTTATGCCCATCCATCATTCATATTTTTACACCTACCAGTTTTCCCCTGTTGCTCATAATTTTCCTAGTCTAGCTGTATATCCTCATGGAGCCACTGAAGCCTTTGTCCTTGCTGTTCCGTATGCTAATATTTCTGATATATCAGATTTTTATTAGTCTCATATCAGATCTATACAGGTGCTACATTAGATTGGAATATTGACATGTGATTCACATCACAATTTTGCAACTATTCAGGGAATTGGGCGTGAAATAAATTGTCTTAATTTTTGTACTCTTTAGGAAGGAGTATGCACATATCTCTTTTCCATTTCAGATTATGTTTGCAGATCAGAGTTTGAAAGCAGCAAGAAGCATTCATATAATTCTCCTACTTCATCAGATGATGAGATACAAGGAGTCTCTCCTCTTCCTTCTTGCAGGTTCTACACTCTAGCGCATGATCATGGAGTTCATGATTTCTTCAACAAGTCTTCCATCTAGAAGCAGTTCGAGTCATCTCATTGAAGTGAAGATAAGGATATGTTGAAGACATATTATTTCAAAATTTTGTGTCTTATGCTTTCTTGAGGGAGGATTTTCCCCATGTGGTTTTTCCTCTTTCCTCACTTTTCTAGACATAATAATTGTTAAAGGGTGACTAAAGCCTTGTTTTTTTTTTTGACTAGGGGAATCGGCAACTAGGGCCGGGCTGGTACTCGCGTGACACAGGTTCTAGGGATCCATTCCCTCTACCACTATAACTGTTAGGTTCCCCACACCCGCTGCAAGACATGGGACACAAGTAAACCTGGGTGGGATTGATCTTGTGACCTCCAATTTACAACAAGTGACTTCATAACAACGAAACCGCCAATGAGCCACACCGTGCAAGCATGGACCATAGCCTTGTTGCTGGGCCCTATATGCATCTATATTTTTGTGATACCATCATAAAGTCATAATTATAGGGGGGTGTTGGAATATATTAAACCCACTCATAACTTAGGATAAAATAATTAATCATTATTTGATTAATTATTCACCCACGAGCTTAATTAGTTGGCATCCACTTGCACCTTAAAGTCAATACATGCCATCTATATCCTAGGAATGATTTATTTCTAATTATGGGTTGATCCTGACCACCTTTTGACCATCCAAAATTAGTATACAACACTTTACAACATATTCTACTTTATTCTGTTTTTTCTGCTTTTCTATGGATAAGGTAAAGCTAGTCAAACTAGGAAACTAGGTGCTTTTGTTTCCAACCCATCCTTCATGAAATTTCCTCCATTTTCTAGGGCTATCATGTTTTTTCCATCTCCTTGACATATCACTCATGCTTTTTCCAACTCGTGAGGTCCTTGATAGATTTGGGAAGTGCTTTAGCCACCTATGGGGGTTTGCTATATTTTGGTAAGTCATCCTTTTTGAGCTTTATGAGTTGTCTCCATACAACTCAATTTTCCTATGAGGGATGTACTATTTATGTACACTATTACTCATCATTATTCAATGGAAGGATACACACCAATATTCATCTCTTCATTCATGTGATTCAGTCTCTTTTCTTCTCTCTATTTTTCCTGTGTATGCTTGTGAGAATTCTTTGTAGCAAGATCTATTTCTTTTGCTTATTCTTAGCATCATTTCTCATAGAATTGATCTATTATTTCTATTAAATGGATTCTTGATGTTATTTCCCTATGCACATCCCTCAAAAGTTCCCTCATGTTTGATCTTCACATCTGGTAACCGAATTACCACCTTTCTCACATAGGGAAATGCTTTGTAGTTGATGTGAGCAAGTATCCTATGCCACAATTCACTTGAGCTGGTAGTCTCATGGAAAAAGGTTGTATATAGATGTCCTTTGAGTTTGTACAGTCCTCCTTCTTCTTCTCCAATGACTACAACATCTTCAAGTGTCTTTCCTTTGGACCACATAAGTAATTGCCCATCTATAAAAGCAACTCTATATCCTTTCTTATCTAGACCTGAGATGGAAAGTAGGTTATTTTTCAAACTTGGTACATACAATACTTCCTTCATCTTCATGGAAGTCCTAGAGTCAAGCTCATAGCTTGATTAACCAATACCTTTGATGGGATATTGATAGTTATATCCCAATGATACCTTCTGGGGAGAGTTCTTCTCTTCAAGTCTTGACAGAGTTGTCTTCTTTCCTTTCATGTGCTTAGAGGCACCAATATCAATAATCCATGTATCTTCTCTAGGTGTTATAGACCCAGAGAGTGCAGAGAATAACATATATTCTTCTACATATTCACCTTTAGTTTTCTTTCGAGGTATTTCTTCATCCTGATCTTCAGCTAGATGAGCATTATGCCTTTTGTTGTTATTTTTCTTCTTTGGTTATGTACATTCTCTAGCAAGATGTCCTATATGACAGTTGTAGCATTGATACTTTGAGTAATCCTTCTTCTTCTTCTAAAATTTATTCTTTGAAGGCTTATGATTACTCTTCTTGAAGTTTGATTGTTTTCTTCCTTTAGTATGGGTAGCTAGAGACTGATCATCTTCTCTGAGGATAGCTTCTATATTGGCTACTCTAGCCTCTTCTTGTATACAATATTCCCATACTATGTCAAAATTCATAATTTATTTTCTGGCACATAGAGTCTGGATGAATGAGTCCCAAGGTCTAGTGAGACCATTGAGAGCAGTCATAACTAGTTCATACTCACGAAGGGTGTCTCCAATAACACTTAGTTTCTCTTTGAACTAGGAGACCCTTGTGAAGTAATATTGAATAGATTCTGATTTGCTCATATTGGAGCCATTAAGTTGAGATCTCATGTTCATCTTTCTCTTGATGTTCCTTCCCTCATACATTCTAGAAAGTGCATCATACATTTTTTTGGTGTCTTCTAAGATGACACTTGAGGGATCAAGTGATCCTTAATAGAATCAACAATGATCCTTGCCTTGATTAGGTATTTCTCATGCTTCTCCTTAGCTTCATCTTCTTCAGGTTCTATAATCTCATCCTTGATGTAATTCTCAAGGAAATTATCTTTCAGAATGAGAACAATCCTATACCTACAAGCCAGGAAGTTTTCTATGCCTTCCAATTTGTCCTCAAGCTTAGTGCTTGGGGCCATCTTGTCCAGTAGGTCACTCAGAAATGAAATTATCAAAATAGGAGGTTGAAATTACCAGTAGATGCGCTTGAGGGAGGTGAGTTGGTTGATCCAACTACTTTCTGGAGATTGCAAATCTCTAGTCTTCAAATCCTACTTGCGAGGTTGCAGCACTGCAAAAAATCTGGTTCTGTTTCACTGCAGTTTTTTGGTTCACTTCCAAACTAGGGTTTGGATTTCCCGGAGATCCAACCACCCAAAAAATTTGATCTAGGGCTCAATAGATGTGCTACAAGAGTGCACAAATTTCTATGCAAGCATATCTTCAAAACTCCAACTTTTGTAGAAACCCT
This sequence comes from Pseudotsuga menziesii, assembly GCA_001517045.1. Classification (NCBI taxonomy): domain Eukaryota; kingdom Viridiplantae; phylum Streptophyta; class Pinopsida; order Pinales; family Pinaceae; genus Pseudotsuga; species Pseudotsuga menziesii. Next base: position 485,291 of record LPNX011107901.1, read on the forward strand.
AATTTCTTCCAGAGAGGGAGGAGAGAGAAATTCACCTTGTGAAAGATGCTCTAATCAAGTTAGATCTGATAGCATGTTAAGATTTCATATGCTAGACTAAATTCAATAGTGTTCAATTCAAAATCAAAGTAGAAACATATCCAGAATCACTGATAGAAACACAATCACAAGATAGATACAACATTTATCTTGGGAACCCTCGAGGGGAAGAAAACCCAACAAAACTTCCTTTGTATAAGATGTATAAAAGACAACCCCAAAAATAGATGTTGTCCTCCTTTTTTTCTATCTCTCTCTCTCTCTCTCTTCTATGCGTTACTCAAGTGAGTGAGTCTTTAATCAAATAAGAACCACAACTCCTCTATTTATACACAATGGTCAACTGACTTTTACCCCAACCAAATCCGCCCCACTAAACTGTCTGGGCCGACTTCTCATGGGAAGAATCAAAACAATATATTATATTATTTATTAGGGTGCTAAAGACCTAACACAAGTGGAGGCTTTAACTCATGCCTCTATGATGAAAAAATATAATAGTAACACCTCGTCGGAGGACTAATAACATTTCCCTTGGGTTACATCAGTAAAATACATTTAGAATATCCGTTGAAGTTATAATATTTCAACAAGGGGATGGATACACTAGCGATGGTGGTATCGATGGTAGGGAGGACATGCTCTAGAGTGGACGATACTTTAGGATCTTATTACATCAACTGGTTGATGGCCATGATCTTCCCATCGTGGAGAACATTAGGAGTCTGAATATGGTGGAAGCAACGAATCGAATTGCGTACATGTAACTATGTCCAAGGAGGAGGTTATAATCTAGCTGGGTGTTCACAACCTTGATGTAGATCAAAACATTTTTACCTACCAACTCAATAGGGACATTCATGAGAATCACAGGTGATTCACCTTGTTGAGCAATATCTTATCACACTCATTCATAAAGGGGGGTTTCTTAATTGTGAAAAATAAGGTCAATATATTTTTGTATTATGGGGTGGGAAGTATGGTATGGGGGGTTTATAGGTATTGGGTGTTGAAATATTGTAACTTCGAAGAATATTCTATATGTATCTTTTTGTGGTCCCCGATGGTCCTACCGGGAGAACCACTTGTATTACATTGTACCCCGATGCTCCTAATCGGAAGAACTAATAAGAGTCATGAGGTAGTCCCCTCTAATTGTAAAGGTGGGTCATCAGCACCCCGGTGTGGTTACTTGAGCCTACATGTGTAACTCGAGCCTACATGATTTAACTCGAGCCTACATTTCAAATGAGTTAACTTAAGTAAACTGATGAATATAAATAGAGGTGTAGTGCTCCTCATTTGAGATACACACTCTCACTTGTATAGCGCATTAGTGGAGAAGAGAAGTAGCTGGAGAAGGAGGAGGATCAGGCTTTGATCTCCTTGCTGGTTTTATCTTTTATCTTT
>LPNX011107901.1:487067-541526 GCA_001517045.1 Pseudotsuga menziesii
TGAGACTAGCATAGGATTGTTATCCTCATCAAAACCAAATTTTAGAGACCTGTATCAAGAAATTTGGTTGGGTGAAACTCTGGGAAAGTCAAACCCTAGTTTGACCCCGAGCTAGAAAAACCCTAAATACTAAAACTGCTACGTTTTGGTACATTCACTATATTCTGAGATTGGAGAAGGATTAGGAGCTGAAATAGTAGGGGCCGAAGATAAAATCCTGATGAACATTTTATCCAAAATTAATCCTCATATTCGCTGTATTCCAGGAGATATGTTCTCTCCAAGTTAGGGTTTCAGCCTCTTCCAGAATTCATCCCTAAACAGGACACCTGGGGCGAATTGCAATATCTTGGGATACAGAGGTCCAAATGGAATTCCTGAAGATGTTTCAGAAAGGGCACGGACTGTAATTTCGATGGTCTAAATATCAGACTTAGAAGATAAACCAGTGACATGTGGCATGCCATACAACTTCGCTATTCTGAAAAGTCCTGTAACAGGTCACCTTGGGAAAAAGATCATAAATCCAAAATGGTGAAACCAATTCTAATGAAACCTATGGTGTTGGATCAAAGACATGTGAGGTTACGTCAGTACAAAATTGCAGACACAGAGGAGCATAAATTTTGGATATATCATAGAAACAGTAATAGGAATTGCTACAGAAGAAATTTGAAAATTAGGGCTTCCTGTTCTGGGAGCTTCCCTCCACTGTTTTCAGAAATGGAGTACATTGGACAGCTCCATTTGAAGAGATCTATCTATCTATCCAATTAGATCTGAAATATTCCAAGTTTTGAAATTAGAGTTTTTGTGACAAACCCTAGATCAGCCAGCTTCGGAACCAGGACGGACACCTCAAATCGGTAAGATCTAATCCTTTGCTATGTTCATTTGAGGTTCTCATTTCAAAGTGATCTATCACATCAGCTTAATGATAAGCTTGGTGAAGTTAACAAATTCCAAGCCTAGAAGTATATGATCTCTCTGAAGAAAATGGATTGGACACCTACATGAGCATAGAGGTTCCAGTTTCAGAGGGAGATGAGGCTAGAAGCCTTTCACAAGAGGAACTTGGTCAAAATCCAGAAGATCATTGACGATTCAATAAAAAATCAACCTATTCTACAAGTGTCTTCCCTAAAGACATCGATGAGGTTTTATTCCTTGACCAAGCTATTTGAAGGGAAGAACATAGATCGAAATATGACCTTAAGAAACCAGCTGAAGAATGTGAAGATCCAGAATGCAGAGACCATGCAGTCATAAGGATCTCTCAAATCAAAGAAAAACTTCAAGCGGGGAAAGAAGAAGTGAAGAATGCAGAAGTGGTGATGGCCACCTTGAATGGCCTCCAAAGATCATGGAATTCATTCATTCAAGGAATGTGTTCCAGAAGGAAGTGATTACTTTCAGCAGACTTTGGGAAGAAGAAGAAGCTCGTCTCTGAAGATCAAGCTCTCTTCTTCCAAAGAAGATCCCTCAATCAATGAGGAATATGAAGATCTCAACTCTTGAAGAACTTCTTATCCACCTCAGAATTTGGATAATAAACGATGCTATCATGAATGAAGAAGACGATGAAGCTGAAGACTCAAGGAGTATACCCATGAAACAAATAAAGATAAGTATTCAATTGTCATTTCATGATATTGTTTTGTTATATAGTTGATGTGTTATGCATGATAGATTGTTTGCATTAATGACTGTATACTACTAATATGCATGTGATGGGTAAGTAGCTCATGGTGCTCTCCATTGCTACTTATCAAACCTCTTTGCTAACATATTGGATTAGTGCACAATCTCAATAATGTCATGATGGAGATGGAAGGCATCTAGAAAGTTTAAGTATGGATGAATGTTGTATTGAATAAACAGTTGCATGATGCATAAGAATTTGTTGTTATACATATGTTTTATGAAATAGTTCTAACCATGCAACTGGTGCATTTGAATTGTAGGAAAGGTCATGAACAACCTCCTACAAGAAAAGAAGGATGAGACTTGTTCCAAAGAACAAGTGATGACAATTCAAGATTCACTCCAATAAACATGAATCTGAAGCTCCCAGGGTCAGAGAAACCATGACGAAAGAAAGAGCTTCAGAGAATGGTAGATCCACCTTGAAGGATGAAGACCACCATGGGTACAAGAGATGACTCAAGATGAAGAAACGAATGCTATAAAAGAAGCTATGATCAAATAATAACAGTTGATCATGGGAAATGATGTATATGATATGATGGAACAAGTGTACAATGCAAGGTTCGTGATTCTCCCTAGAAAGAATAGACTATGACATGAAATACTCTATTGACCAGTATATATCAAGCATAGAACCACCTATACATAATGAAGAGGGAAGATGATACTCCACTTCAGGGGGAGTGACTACAGAAAATTATCTCTGAGTTCGACATGGTACAGCATGATGGATAGCTTTGTGATGGATCGAGACTTTACCAAGAGTAAAGTGGGTTCCAACCTTCAAGGTTGAATGCAGAAGACTAGGATATGTTGATGACATGAGAAGACAAACTCATAGAAGATGTTATGATACTAGAATGATGTTTGGGATAAAGTACTCAAACCAGAAAGCAAGAATGTGGTATCTTCCAATTGGATTTGCAAGATAAGATATGTTGCTGATAGAAGTCAGGTAAGAGTTGTGGCTAGAGGTTTCTATCAGAAATAGGGAATTAATTCTGAAGAGACACTTACTCCAGGAAGCAAGATACACTTCCTTCAAAACTATCATGGTAGTTTCTTCCATGATGAAGTAAAGACAAGCCTTCCTTAATTGTATGATTGAGGAAGAGTTTTACATCGAATAGTCACGAGGATTTGAAGTTGAAGACAGAATGAATCAAGTATGCAAGTTGAAGAAGGCCCTCTATGGCCTGAAGCAAGCTCCCAGAGCTTGGTATGGAAGAATAGATAGTTTCCTGATGAGCATGGGCTTTTTCAAGAGCAAAGTCGATCCTAACTTTTCCTACAAGGTTGTAGAAGATGTACCTATCATTCTATTACTATATGTGGATGACTTATTCTTGACAGGGAATGAGAAACAGATCATGGAAAGCAAGAAGAAACTAGCAGAATAATTTGAGATGAAAGACCCTGCGTTTTGCATTATTTCCTAGGTCTGGAAGTATGGAAAAGTTCAGAAGGAATCTTTCTCAACTAGGGAAAGTATGTGGTAGAGATATTGAAGAGATTCAATATGCTGAAATGCAAAGTCATGGCCACACCCATGGACTCCAACTTGAAGTCGTTAGCTGATGACTCATTAGAGTTAGTGGATGTGACTCACTATAGACAGATCATTGGGTCATTGATGTACTTAACAAATACCAGAATAGACATTTGTTTTGTTGTGAACACCTTAAGTCAATATCTTGTTCAACCAAGATGGGTTCACCTGGTAGCTGCAAAACATGTGATGAGATATCTGAAAGGGACTATAGACTTTGGTCTATACTATGATGGTAGCCATGAGTATAGATTGTATGGCTACACAGATGCAGATTGGGCTGGAAGTATCTCAGACAGGAAAAGCACATCAGGTATATACTTTTGTTTGAGGTCTGCTATAAGTTCATGGTTTAGCAGGAAACAGTCCAGTGTTTCTCTTAGCACGGTTGAAGCAGAATTCATAGCAGATTGTTCTACTAAGTTGTGAAGAAATATGGCTTCAAAAGATGATATCAGGTCTCTTTGACCTGAAGATGGACACAACAATGATTCTATGTGATAACCACAGGTGTGATGACAAAGAACCCTGTGTTCCGATGTAACTCGTAGAAATCCAGTATTTCTACATACAAGATAAGATGCAGATGATGATACTATAGATGCAGATGATGGTGATTCAATATTTCTATACTGAATATAGAGATGATGATGTTTCAGTATTCCCATACTGAAGATATAGATGATGATGATTTCAGTATTCCCATACTAAAGATATAGATGATATTTTAGTATTTACATACTGTAGATACATATGATGGTGATTCTGTATTTCTATATTGAATATATAGATGATGATGCTTTCAGTATTCACATACTGGAGATACAGATGGTGATAGATCAGTATTCAGATACTGAAGATGTAGATGATGATGGTTTGAATGATGATGTAATGATGAAGCCTCTGCCTCGAGTAGAGTTCGAACACTTTCGAGACAAGCTTGGTGTTGTTCAGAAATACCTTCCTCGAAAGGGGGAGTAGTGATGTTGCAGTGGGATTGTATCATCCTTGGGCATTTGCCCTAAAGTGATCTAGAGACCTTGGTCCTTGAGAATGAAGAGGGATTGTATCATCCCGGGACATTTGTCCATAATAGATCCGGTGACCTCAGTCATCGAGAACGTGATGGGATTGTATCATCCTTGGACACTTGTCCTAAAGTGATCTGGAGACTTCGGTTTTCGAGAATGTGTCAGGATTGCATCATCCTTGGACGTAAGTCCTAAAGTGATAGGGAGTGATTATCTCGTAATTGTATCCGGTGACTTTGGTCGTCGAGAATGTGGTAGGATTGCATCATCCTTGGACTCAAGTCCTAAAGTGATAGGGAGTGATTATCCCGTAATTGTATCCGGTGACTTCGGTTGTCGAGAATGTGGTAGGATTGCATCATCCTTGGACTCAAGTCCTAAAGTGATAGGGAGTGATTATCCCGTAATTGTATCCGGTGACTTCGGTCATCGAGAATGTGGTAGGATTGCATCATCCTTGGACTCAAGTCCTAAAGTGACAGGGAGTGATTATCCCGTAATTGTATCCGGTGACTTTGGTCGTCGAGAATGTGGTAAGATTGCATCATCCTTGGACATAGTCCTAAAGTGATAGGGACTGATTCTCCCGTAATCAATCCGGTAACTTCGATTGTCAAGAATGTGGTGGGATTGTATCATCCTTGGACTTTAAGTCCAAAAGTGATCCAAATACTTTTTGTCTTTGAGTTGTGGATTGCAGGTTGTTGCTGATGATGATGATGCCGTACTGATCGAAAGATCAGAGTATGATGATGATGACGTACTAATCTAAAAGATCAGAGTATGATGATAACGCACTATGATTATGATGTTTTTGATCGAAATATCAGAGCATGATGATGATGTTTTTGATCGAAAGATCAAAGTATGTTGATGATGTTTCTGATCGAAAGATCAGAGTATGATGATGATGTTTGTATGTTGATGATGTTTCTGATCGAAAGATCAGAATGTGATGATGATTATGATCAACAAATCAGAATATGATGATGATGATGTTGCTGCTGATCGAAAGGGCAAAGTGTTGATGATGATATTGCTGATCGAGAGATCAAAGTACTGAAGATGTTGTTGCTGATCGAAAAGTCAAAATGTTGAAGATGTTGTTGATCGAAAGGATACAATGCTGAAGATGTTGTTGCTGATCGAAAAAGTCAAAGTGCTGAAGATGTTGCTGATCGAAAGGTCAAAATGCTAAAGATGTTGTTGCTGATCGAACAGTCAAAGTGCTGAAGATGTTGCTGATCGAAAGGTCCAAGTACTAAAGATGTCGTTGCTAATTGAAAGATCAAAACACTGAAGATGTTGCTGATCAAAGATTGAAGATGTTGCTGATGATGAAGACTGAAGATTGAAGATGAAGACTACATGATGTTGAAAAGCTTCCAATGATTTATAGATGTGTTACCCTGCTGATGTTGATGATTTACCCTATCTCTACTCTTGTTGTTGTTGATGTTGCTGTAGAATACCCTTCTCGTTAAGGGGGAGTGTTTAAATATTGTAACTTCGAAGAATATTCTATATGTATATTTTTGTGGTCCCTGATGGTCCTATTGGGAGAACCACTTGTATTACATTGTACCCCTATGCTCCTAATCGAAAGAACTAATAAGAGTCATGAGGTAGTCCCCTCTAATTGTAAAGGTGGGTCATCAGCACCCCAGTGTGGTTACTTGAGCCTACATGTGTAACTTGATCCTACATGATTTAAATCGAGCCTACATGTCAAATGAGTTAACTTAAGTAAACGGATGAATATAAATAGAGGTGTAGTGCTCCTCATTTGAGACACACACTCTCACTTGTATAGCGCATTAGTGGAGAAGAGAAGTAGCTGGAGAAGGAGGAGGATCAGGCTTTGATCCCCTTGCTGGTTTTATCTTTTATCTTTTTGGGGCATCTATATTGAGGAAGCTTTTGCTGGGTTTTTTCCTTTAGGGTTTTCCCAGGATAAATCTTTGTGTTCCTTTTGTATGGTTGTGCTTGTCTATCTCTCAGTGATCCTGTTTATATGCTTTTGTTATGAAAATGAAATGAAATACTGATGTCTTAGCTAAGCATATGAAAATTTAACATTGGGTAGTATAAAAATGGGTTTATAGTAAAAATATGGAATATATCGTAAAAATAAGGAATATATCGTAAAAATAAGGTTTTTAAAATTGGAAATATGTATTGGGAGGGGGTCTCAACAAAAGGATTTTTGTAGGAAATTATCAATATCCAGTGAACTTAGGGGTATTCTTTAATATCCCATGAATGAAGGCACTATGACATGGTTTCACTGAGTGAAGACCCCGTGGTGAGAACTCCTTATGGTTGGGCATCACGACCCTTGTAAGCATGTAGCTTGGTGGTTGAAGGTTGAAGGGTTGGGGATCCTAGATTCTGCCAATTGAAGCTTGAAATAATGCAAGTGGCTGCACCCTCATCGATCATACATCAATGAATGACTAAATTATGAACGATGACGAAAACATGGAAGGATATGGATGAAGGAATCTGAGGTTCACCTTGATCCAAGTCGAAAGTGATCAACTTGGAGCCACAAGGGTTGACAACACCTAAAACAGATAACAAGGATTTGTGTTGCGAAGGACAAGTTCTCAGGACTTCCCGAGCAGACATGGAAATTGGATACTAGGCTAAGTCATCGATGATGTTGTAATTGAAAGTGACTCTAGCAGTGGGATTATTCACAATGTGATGCAAAGTGAACTTAGGAATTTTGGCAGTCCCGTCCATGGGGGGTCTTGGAAAATGTAAGGACATATCAAGAGCAGTGGAGGTAGAGGATATGGAGGGATTAATAGTTTCTGTCGCGGAGCCATATTGGTTTCGTCGAGTTTGTAAGTTGACATCAGACGAAAATGTCATAAGTTGGGAAACACTAAGGGTGTTACCATAGTGAGGTGACATTGAAGGAGAGGTTATGTACAGGTGGGGATGCTAGGTAATGGAGTCAATGAATCCATAAGCAACATGGGATGCCTCAGTGTATCGTGCCATGAGGAGCCAACACAAGGAGCATCAAGTATGATGGTGTAAAGGTAACCTGATTGGTCATAGATAAGGTCAAACTGTTGTGCTTTGAGGATTGCTTCTTCCTCAGTTTGTGGGAACTTAGATGAAAAATCCTTGGTGATAGGGGGAAGTAAGTTCTTAAAAAACTAATCAAGGAAAATCCTGTCATCTAATTGGATTTTACGCAAACTATGGTGACGATGCCACTCATGGATGTGATCTGTGATATGGGTAGCAGTGTTTTGTCTATAGGATAAAAGGATTTCCATGTCCTCATCATAACTAACGAGTAGTTGGAAGTACTGGAGGAACATTGAGGCTAATGAGGAAAAATTAGTATAAGTAGCATGGGGTAGTTCAATGTACCATTTGGATGCAACACTAGTGAGTGTGAACTGGAAGATTCACAATTAGATAGAATCATCCACTATGCTGTTGGAGGAACACCATAAGAGGAATGGCATGATGTGGTTTTGAGGGCTTCTCCTGCCTTACCGTCAAACTTAGGGATGTTTGAAGGGAGTTTGGTAGGCATGGGAGGCCACAATGGGTCATGACGGATGGGGTCATTTGTCAACCATGCTAAATCGGGCAGGTTGAGAATAACCATGAATGGTAGACTAGTGTTGGAATATATTAAACCCACTCAATACTTAGGATAAAATAATTAATCATTATTTGATTAATTATCTACCCACTAGCTTAATTAGTAGGCATCCACTTGCGCCTTAAAGTCAACACATGCCATCTATACCCCATGAACACTTTATTTATGATTCTGGTTTAATATCGACCACTTTATGGACATCCAAAATTGGTAACTATGCTTTACTACATATTCGGCTTTATCATGCTTTTCTGTGGATAAGGTAAAGTTGGTTAACTAAGAAACTGGGTTCTTTTGTTCCCAACCCATCCTTCATGAATTTCTCTCCATTTTCTAGGATTAGCATGTTTTTCCATCACTCTTGACAAATCACTCATGCTTTTGCTAATTCATGAGGTTCTTGACTTATTTGGGAAGTGCTTTATCCACCTATGGGGGTTTATAATATTTTGGTAAGTCAACCTTTTTGAGCTTTATGAGTTGTCTCCATACAACTCGATTTTCCTATGAGGGATGTACTATTTATGTAAACTATTATTCATAATTATTCAATGAAAGGATACACACCAATATTCATCTCTTCATTCATGTGATTCAGTTTCTTTTTTTCTCTCTATTTTTCCCGTGTATGCTTGTGAGAATTATCTTAGTAGAAATACCTATTTCCTGTGGTTCTTCTTAGAATATTTACTCATACAATTAAAGCTATTATTTCTACACGGTATCAGAGGTATAGGGAGCACAACCTTGCAATATTGTACATGGTATCAGAGCCCAAGGTTGCTAAAGTTCTACAAAGTTGAGGAGATATCTGTCCTCTCCAGCAGAGTGCATCTAGTCTCCTATCCCTCTTTGAAGAAGAGATTACACGTTTTTCTCCTAGTTTGTTTTGCAGGTTGCAGAGACTTTCTTCTTGAGTGCATCAACTCAGCAATATGGATTCTTCCTCATCTATAATTCTTACTCCCTTCAACTACCACGAATGGCAAGCCAAAATTGGCATTCTATTGCATAGTAAATGACTGTACATAGTTACTCTAGATTTGGAGAATGAACCCAATGCTGTGATTGAGAAAGCTAAGTGGAATAATAGGTTGGATGAAACCTATGAATTGATTTGCCTCTCTATTTCTCCTGATATACTCTTTCATCTAGATCGTTTGACCACTCCAAACCAAGTGTGGACTCAAATGGAGTCTCTCTTTGGCGTTCAAGATGAGCTAAGAGTGCATCAATTGGAGATTGAGTTATTCTGACTGAGTCCAAGCAGTTTCAATTATCTAGAGGGATTCTTCACCAATTTCAAGTCACTTGTTCTAATGCTCAAGCAATGTGGGATTGAGAAAGAAGATCGATTAATAATTTCCATTCTTTCTAAATTGGGTCTTGATTACTTAGTTTTTGTGTCTACTTTTCATGCTACTAGGCTTGTTGTTCCTAAGTGAAAAATGCCTTTTTTAAATAATTTTCTTGATTCACTAACAAAGGAGAACGATAAATTGTTCCATATGGGTGTCCTTAATTCTTCCAAGGGCAAGGATCATGCTCTCATTTTTCAAGGAAACAAGAATATCAAATCAAAAGAGAAGCAAATTGTGAAGAAGCCAAAGTCAGAAATTGAAGATGAAAGTTCGAAGCCTATTGATGAAGATTCAGTAAAGAAGGGTAAGAAGAAAGGGAGCACATCCAAGTGTTCTTATTGCAGAAAGGGTTTTCATTCAGATAAGAAGTGTTTCAAGAATAATATGGACATCATGTCTCAGCTTCTTGAGAAGCACAAGGTCGAAGTTCCATATGAACTAGAGAAGCCTGTTGATTCCTTAGAACAACGGTCATAATGCGTTGTTCCAAGGTGATATAAATTATGCTTTGAGTGCCATAGTTAAATAATTTTCTCATGTATCTGATATATATTTATTCTCTGATATATAAGAATCAGAAATATCATATCCTTTCTTTGATAATCCTCCTCCCAGTCTACTAGGTTCATTTCCCGAAAATTGTGATTTTTCACTAGATACTGACTTGTCTTTGAGCAAATCTTCCTCACAAGATTATATATCTGATTTAGAATATTGTTTGCATGATGTTATGTATGTCATGAAAAAAATCGTACCACCATCCATACCATATACCATACCTCTGAATAATCCTAAGACTATACATATCCCAAGTTCACTAATTGATTCCTCATTGGTCTCTTATGCAGTGTTACTTATCTTACATGGTTTGAAGTATTGTCTATCTTTCAGGGGTTGGTTATCCATGAAATTAGTCATATTTGGACTTATATTAAACATTTTTGTATCTATTCTAAACACTTATGGTTCAGATCTCATGTCCATTCATCATTCATATGTTTACACCTATCAGTTTTCCCCAGTTGCTCATAGTTTTCCTAGTCTATCCCTATATCCCCATGGAGTCACTGAACCCTTTCTTTGCTGTTCCATATGGTAATGTTTTTGATATATATCAAATTTTTATCCACATTTTATCAGCCTCATATCAGATATGGGAAGGTGTTATATCATATTGGAAGTTTGACATGTGATTCACATCACAATTTTGCAGCTATTCAGGGAATTGAGTGTGTAATAAATTGTCTTAATTTTTGTACTCTTTGGGAAGGAGTATGCACATATCTCTTTTCCATTTCATATTATGTTTGCATATCATATTTTTAAAGTAACAATAAGCATTCATATAATTGTCCTACTTCATCAGTTGATGAGATACAAGGAGTCTCTCCTCTTCCTTCTTGCAGGTTCTACACTCTAGCGCATGCGGCATGAGCATGGAGTTCATGATTTCTTCATCAATTATTCCATCCAGAAGTAGTTCATTCAGCTCATTCAAGTGAAGATAAATATATGTTGAAGACATATTATTTCAAATTTTGTGCCTTGTCCTTTCTTGAGGGAGGATTTTTCCCATGTGGTTTTGCCTATTTCCTCACTTTTTTGTACATAATAATTGTTAAAGGGTGACCATACCCTTGTTGCTAGGCCCTGGCCCCTATATGTATCCATATGCATCTATATTTTTGACATACCATCATAAATTTTAGACTTAAAATGGGGTGTTGGAATATATTAAACCTACTCAATACTTAGATAAAATAATTAATCATTATTTGATTTATTATCTACCCACTAGCTTAATTAGTTGGCATCCACTTGCACCTTAAAGTCAACACATGCCATCTATACCCCAAGAATGATTTATTTCTGATTCTGGGTTGATCTCAATCACTTTATGGACATCCAGAATTGGTAATTGCGCTTTACTGCAGATTCTGCTTTATTTTGCTTTATCCTACTTTTCTGTGGATAAGGTAAAGCTAGTTAACTAGGAAACTGAGTTCTTTTGTTGCCAACCCATCCTTCTTGAATTTCTCTCCATTTTACAGGATTAGAATGTTTTTCCATCACTCTTGACAACCCACTCATGCTTTTGCTAATTTGTGAGGTCCTTGACATATTTGGGAAGTGCTTTAGCCACCTATGGGGGTTTATCATATTTTGGTAAGTCATCCTTTTTGAGCTTTATGAGTTGTCTCCATACAACTTGATTTTCCTATGAGGTATGTACTATTTATGTACAATATTATGCATCATTATTCAATGAAAGGATACACACTAATATTCATCTCTTCAGTCATGTGATCCAGTCTCTTTTCTTCTCTCTATTTTTCCTATGTATGTTTGTGAGGATTATATTAGTGGAAAGATCTATTTCCTATGCTTCTTCTTAGAATATTTTCTCATAGAATTGAAGATATTATTTCTACAACTAGGACATGGATTAGATCTAAGAGGGCTAGCAATGGTGCTGGGGCCAACGGGCATGTAGTTACCGTAGGTGAATGGAGATTGATAGGGTTGACTCCCGGCAATATAAGTAGGAACTGGAATGGTGTGAATAGTCGAAATAGTGGTAGAAGGGCCAGTGCCACCATGCATGAGTAGGGACGGTATGAACTTGTTGAGGCCTAGAAATTCCCAGGCAACAATAGCAAGGGATTCTCCCCAATCAACGTTCCCAACTAACCCGTGACTGTTTGGTGTAGGGAATCCGTCTGGTTTGCGGTTCGGCTATCGTAGGTCAAGTAACAAAAATAAAAGGTTTTACAGGTTGGCGGCCGGGTCCACCGTATATATTTTTGTATTTTTAGTTTTAAGTATGACATGCAAGTGCCTATATAAAATGTAGATTGATTAAGAATACAAGGAGTGGTCACAATGTGATGCGTAGGTTCTTACCTCTCGTCTTAGACTCTCTTGCATCTGAATCACACACAACAAGAAATTAAAACTAACTACCTAACCTATCCCTAGGGAGCAAGATTCTCATTTATTAATGAGTAATGTGTTTTGTACATGCATTATGAAAAATCATAGATAACTGATACTTCTTTCAAAACACATGAACACTTAAAGATATTTGAACAACCGGATAGCCAATTGTTTATGAACAACATTCATTACTCATAGTGGAAATTTTCATAAAATGAACCAGAGAACGTTCATACAAGAACATAGGTTCAAAGAGTTAGAAAGATCTCACAGTTAATGGACAAAGAGCTGAAAATGAAATAGTTCCTCTTCAACAAATCCATAGCATAACATTTGAACATTCCACCAAGCTTTCTCCAACAGGAAAACTGTAATTATCTATTGCAAACGGAAATAGTTCTTCTTACAATATGTCTTCACCAATTTAACTGGGAAAAAGTACCATCTCTTATCTAAATCTTCTATATTTATACAAAAATAATAAAATTGTTGGGCTGCCCACGAATGACCCTTGGGCTTCCCCAACTCTTCACCTCCCACACCTTTCTCTCATCAAGCGCTTATAACAATTAGAATATATTACAATAAACAAATAAAAGGCTTATGAGGAGGGTCCCGCTTTATTATTCAAAAATTTATTCCATGTTGAAGCCTCTGAGGCAATGCCTTCGAACTCTGAAGGTTCTAAGAAACAAATGTTTATTTCAAATTTAGCAGCCTGATTTCTTATTGCTTCTATTCTGGCTGCGCTCAGGCGAAGTTGGTCCTCAAGCAACTGCACACTAACCGCGGAATGAGCTACTTCATTCTTCAGGGTTTGCTCATCTAAGGCTTTGATGTGCTGGATATTTTGTTCATCTTCTTGATATATTCTTTGCAACATCTCCAAAAACAGGCTGTGGTCTGGAAAGGTATCCATTCTCCGTTTAGCCTCAACTTGGAAGCGATTATAAGTGATCAAAAGTCTCCTGAAGAATTCTGTACAAGCCCCCTTTTTCTTCTTGACAGCCTTCTTGAATTCTTCGGTTGTGTTTATGGAAAACTCCAGTAAATCATAGTCTTGCCTTAGGGCTTGTTGATATTTTGATGGTAGATCTGCAGGGGTTTCTTCATTCGCTTCCAATCTCACCATCCTTCCTGTCAGATCTTCTAAGATATCCTGCGATTTGTCTACAAAATAAGAAGAGGTTTCCAAAATCTCTTCTAGCCGATTGTCTACCTGCAAGATCTTGCACCTTTCTTCATATATGGCAACTTGCAGCTGGTGCATCTTGCTCCTCTGTGCTAGAACATGCTCCTTGAAAGGCTGAAGATATGCTTGTTGTTTCCTGGCCTCTTCTAGAGCTGCTGTTAATGAGGCAACCTGTTCTCTCAGCTCTGTAGTCTACCCCTGAGATTGCCTTTCAGATCCTCCAAGGTATCCTTCTGTAGCTCCAACTCCCCTATCTTACCTAGCAGCTGCTCCTTTTCAGTCCTCAACCCCTTATATTCTTGCTGCAATTTCTCCATACTTTCTTGGGCAGCCTCCAGGGATCTCTTCTCGACTTGGAGAAACTGGAGCTCAGCTTTTGAAGACTTTATTTCCTGTTGTATGTCTTCAAAATTTCTCTCCATTCTATTATTTTCCTCTCTCTCTCTCTCTTCTCAGGGTATCTTTCAGTTGGGCAGTAGACTTCTTTGACTGTTCTAGATCAGTCATTATTCTATCTACATTGTCCTCAGAAGCATGGATCAATGCAGCCCCAACTATGATGGTGAATCTGGGGTGCTTGTCTGTCCCATATACTACAGTGGTATCATTTATCATTTTACCCGACTGCCCCCCAGTATCGACCTTTCTCTCGGTCCTCTTGACTATTCTTTTCCTTTCCTTATCATAAAAGATGGTGTTGAAATCTGGTACCTCCTCCCCTTTCTTCTACTCGAAAGGGATCAGCCTAAGGGTAGGGACCATGGCCTATCCTATAGTGCTGCCTGTAGCCGCCTTGGGATCTTGAATATCAGGATTACCCAAGTCCTGAGCCTGACTGTCTACAGGATTGGAAGCTGATTGCTCTGTCACTTCCCCTATCAGTTTTAGTCTCTCCGCTTCCTGTTTCCTCATTTCTTCATCCAACTTTCTTTTCTTTTCTTCCTCTTCACTCCAGGCAGCTTCTTCTGCCTTTCTAGCTGCTTCTTGTTCAGCTCTTCTCTTTTCTTCCTCCTCACCTTTGAGCCAGCTTTCAGATTCCTGTGCTAGTCTCCTAGCATCTTCATTTCTTTTCTTAGCCTCTTCCTCTTCTGCCTTTTCCTGCTCATCCTATCCTTTCCCGCCTTTGGTGGTGATTTTCTTTTTAAACCTTCTTCTTAAGGCTGTTATATTTTGTGCACTGCGGAAAATGGATTCCTCTCTATCCCAGTGGCTTGTGTAATCAAAATGTACATTTTCTTCCTTGCAGTGCTCGGCCACTTTATTCCAGGAATCATTCCTGTGGAAATTCATTTCCCCAATTCCTCCACAAACTCATCAGCTTTCTTCACCCTTGTGAATTTATAGCTTCCCAACTTGAATGGTAAAGGAGGGTAAGCTGTTTTCTTATGTTCAAACAAAAAAATACCTATACCATCTAAAAATACTTGCCTAACTGCCTCTTTGTGGACTATATAATCAATGGCATATTTTGGCAGCAGTGAGGGTGCTCTAGAGCATCCATACATTCTGAAATACAATCCGTCCTCTATTAGATAGTAGTCCGCATATTCCTCAATCAACTGCAATGCTTCCTCTGACATACAATAGCACTCCTTCAAGAAAATCAATGTATACAGTGGCATGATGAAGTGCTCACACACTTCCCTATAGTGACTGTGGTACTTGTGTGCCCACAGTGGCTTGTATGCTGAGTAGACTGGTGTTCTTTCTTGGTCCCAGATACACCTCAGGTTTGGGAAGGGTTGAGTGCATAGTATGCAATCAATCAGTATAGATCTCATATAGAACTTTGATCTCTTCTGGTACACCTTTCCTAATGCTGATGCAATGGAGGTCGAGAGGCTGTTGGATACAATGTTTGCCCAGTTGAACACTGTCCCCTATGTTGCAACATAGAAAATGATAGGCACCCACTCTATATTGAAGCTTTTACCGTGTGCCCTCCTGAAAATCCTGTTCACCATCATGGAAATGAACTTGTAAGGGGTTCTTAGATTGGCAGTATCATATTCCCCGGTCGGCCTGGTTCTAAAGTTCTTGCCAGGCATCAGCATTCTCTTTAGTGTCTTGACTAGGTCCATCTTAATTTCCTTCAGCCAGTCCTCAGCCAAGTACACCTATGCTTCTGGTAAGTGGTATGCCATCTCTACATACCCAGGGCTATAAGCAACATAACCCTGTTTATCAACATTGTCCAAAATCATGGTGGTTACATCTGCCCTGGGAAGAATCCACCCAATCACCTCTGAGCATGGAAAAAGCTCAAGTATGGTAGCAATTTTCATCAATGCAGATATTTCTATATTGGCATAGATGGTTTCTTATTCAAAACCTATGTCAGGTACTTCTCAGCGTGTTATTGATCTGTAAATATCCCCCCATTGATATTCGGGTTCCATGCCCATTATGCATTTGGTGTCCTCGTAGGTGTATTCAACTCTGGTAATGATTTCGACTTCGGGTTCCTCTTCTACTACGGTAGCCTTATTCTTCTGACGTTTAGACATCTTGGATTCTGAATAATTTCCCTGTCATATGCATAAATTTCTTTTAGGTTATATTGGGTCATTCCCAGAAAACATTTAAAATGGAGACAAACTGTATAAGCATTTTACCTTGTCTATGCTAAACATGAGTGTAGCTATGAAAAGTAAACAAACAATGCTCAAAAACCAAATGTTCCCGCATAAAAATAATCTGCCCAAAGGCTAACACAAGCTCACGACCAATATTTGCAGAAATAACCTAGACTCTCATGACCTTTTCTAAAACGAAGAATACCCCTCTCGACGCTATGAACTAAAACGCTCCATGGAAAACGAGGTGCCTAATCCTAAGCAAAGGATACTGCGTGTGATAGTGCCCTTAACTCATTGTATGCTGAAAGAAAACATTAGAGGAAACTGATACTCACATCCAAATCCACATAGATTGCATTCTGAATCCCTAAATTGGTCCCGATTTCGTATTCGCGTTTGAACAGTCTCATCCTAAAAAGGGAGTAATCGCAACATAGCGACCCTGGTTCACAAACGAGGGTGCCCAAACAGTAGGACCCAAACCTTGGCATCTCGAAAGAAAACCATAAAAATTCCTTCCCCGGGCCAAACACCAACTAGGGGAAACTGGTGCGGACAACGTAACGACCGTCTGCACCGGTTTCCCCAGCAATCGAGTGAGGGCTGCAAACCCATAATGGCCATGAAATTTATCATTGCAAAGCTACAAAAACCCCCCCACTGGGAAGCCATATCATTTACCTCGAATATATATGCATGCCGAGATGGAAAAAAAACCTAGGTAACCACTAACCATAGAGGTGACAAACTAGTTTGACCAATTGAATGAAACGGGAAAACGAGGGCCTACCTGGCACTGTGCTGCGCGACTGGTGGGGAAACTGGTAAACCTCCACGGCGGAGCCACCTAGGAGCGCAGGTACCGACAGCGAATGCGTTGGTATACTCGAGCGATAATGACAGCACGGAGAAATTGCCAAAATAACAATAAAATAATAAAACACCCCGGCCCCAAAATATACGCCTCAGTCAACAAAAAACGTTGGGAAAAATAAAACCATCGGGAGGCGAAATGGCTACGGGATCAGCGATCATGTCAGTATTGCCTCCGCAACGACGATTGATGAAACAATGAGGACACCTGCAATGGCATTGGTAGAGACACAAATCAAAACTCGCATCATAGCTCACGAGACTAAAGCTTCGGGACAATAGATGGTTAGAGAGCCGCAACGGCGAGACCATAAAAGAAACCAAGTTCCGTAGACCAGCAAAAATCGGAGTAAAACAAACATGAATCAAAGTATCGATCAAGCGGACAACATAAATCAAACTATCGTAAGCCAAGTGTTTTCCAAAGCCGCAACGACGAAAGCTGAAAATCCAAAGGATCTGCAAATCAAAACGGCGGGGATCGGAAGAGGATACAACAACTCCTGGAAAACTTCGCAGTACCTCCTCTGCAACGGCGGAAGACGTATAGAGAAAGGTTCTGATGGGATCTCAAAACAACTACCGATAAAGAACAATGCATAGGAGACCAAATACATTTGACTCAGACTTGATGTCCAATTCTTTTCCGCAACGGTGGGCGTGAAGATAACTGGACTCCTGACTCAAAACCCAAAACACTTCCGATGGCATGGGAAACTTAATTCAAACATTAAAACATCGCTCGCATAAAAGTAATCTTTGCACAAACATCAAGTAAAACCAAATCTGAGCCAAACGAATTAAAGGAGGGTCCCATAATTTTTTGAAATTTGGGAAAATGTTGCAGCTGCAATAGAACCATGGTGGCTAGAGTGGTGCCACTAATAGTGGGAAGTGCACCAACAATCGTGTGTGTAAGAATGAGAGGTTCACTAGAAATA
Source organism: Pseudotsuga menziesii (assembly GCA_001517045.1). Classification (NCBI taxonomy): domain Eukaryota; kingdom Viridiplantae; phylum Streptophyta; class Pinopsida; order Pinales; family Pinaceae; genus Pseudotsuga; species Pseudotsuga menziesii. Next base: position 504,872 of record LPNX011107901.1, read on the forward strand.
GGACCTGTAGGTCCAACGAAAGAGATACCTGGTATGACAGGTAAATCATTTTGGGTTCCACTACCAACAACACCTCCCTAGAAGGGGTAGGGAGGTACACCAGCCATGGGGCTATATGGGGCAGTAAACAAGAGAGGTTCAGATTGATAGGAATCCAAATCTAACTCAGATACAATGTATGACTCTGAAGGTGGTGAACGACATTGAATATGGATATGATGATGACAGTTCAAGGAACCGAACTAAGGGGTATTCCCCCTAATTCAATGGGAGTAGCATGGGCGAGAAATGAGGATGTGATGGTTTTATATATGATGAATGAAGGCTCAAGGGTGTCAAACGCAAGCTAAAAAATTCAACTACAACCTATTGTGCAAAAGGAGAGCTATCAAATGGTGGCACATAGGCACAAAAGAAATTTATAAAATCAAATTGCAACATCATGTCACAACAGGTGAGTTTACAACAAAGCAGCCAGAAAAACCAACAAGCAACACTACCTATGAAGAAAATGATGCATTAACCTATGGGGCATACGTTCATGAAATATCCTAGCTACAATATGGAATCCCCCTAGAAATCATATCCTATATTGGGCGATGAAATCCATAGTAAAACACTAATAAATGGAAGAACAATAGGATAAGAGAATCCCACTACTGAGAGGGACCTTGGGGTAAAAGATCCCTAAGAGACTGGAAACTAGGATACCTCATTCATGACATGTTCGGAATGGTTTCTTGGAACTTAAGCTCTTTGGTCCTCGACACCAGATATGGTCCTCGACATGCATGAGGAGGACTATGAAGGGTTAGCCTTCCGTACAGAATGGAGTGCGGTATTCCACCTTCACTTTTGGAACCCCTTCATTGTGGCTTATCCCCGTAGAACGGGACCACCCCCGCTAAACTGGTTTTGACCATGTCAACAAATACTAGAGGATTTTGGTTCCGTAGAAGACAACAACTATGTCTTAGATGTAAGTGACAAAGGGGTGTTATTTGGATGCCTATCCCCAATGTCCTAACTTAACTACAATATTGTTTGGGTCCTCAAATGAGGTTACATGGTTAGTTGTGTTAAGATAAATTTTAGGTTCAGCTTGGGGTCATGGACCAAGCATTTATTTTAAGGTGTGAGATGTGTGCACAAGTGAAGTGTGATCTCTAAAACCCTACGCTCTCTTCTCGAGACACAAATGCTGAAAAATAAATAACAATACTAAAAGTAAATGTTTTTCAACACATAACAACTAATTATTCTAGAACATTTGTAAGTAAACAAGCACACAATGCACTATATATGGTGTAGGAAGCACACGAGGGGTCTCAACTACGAAGTTCAAACAAGATAGAATCACATACAAGAAAATAGAGATGATTTCCAAACACACCAAGGGCTGTAGGCAATCGTATCTGGAAGGAAAAAGTGGGGGAATAGGAAGAACAAAGAAAAAGGGTCTGGACAGGGTCTAAAACACCTCAAACAATCGATAAATCTACAGGTCACACATGTCAGTGGAACACGTGTTTTTGGTGTCGAATATAACTAAAAAACAACTGTGAATGAGACATAAAAACAACAGAAAAACACATGTCACACTTAAAAGGGATTTTTGCATGACAAATCGCACCAAAAATGCTCATAGGAGCGACCTGGGCCGCTCTGGAAGCCTGGACAAGCACGATATGGACTTTGGGTCCAGGTCGCACTTATCGGGGTAAAAGGCATGACCTAGGTTGAACGCTTATCGGATAGAAATGTGCGACCAGGGTTGTAACTTTCTTTCGAATATGTGCGATCCGACCGAAGCTGAGAGTTTTTTAAGAAAAACACATTGGTTAAGGTCGGGGGAGGAGGAACTGTGGTGGGAGTGGTTCAGATCTGCCAAAAGGGGGTCATATCTATGACGGTTGAGGGTAACCAAGTAAAACAAAACAACAAAAACACTTGTAAAAATAGAGATCCAAGGGGATCGAACCAATGGGGTTTCCAAAACTGTAGTGGACATTTCTCTCCATTTACGTGCAAAATCACCTACCTTAGATCAACCAGATCTAAGGGTAGAGTTCATGGCACAAGGGAGGTTTTCAACATTGACTTACAAACAAGAAATAACAAATATTTTTTAACATTTTATGAATTTTCTTCTAACTATTAAAACAAAAGAACGACATACCTTTAAAGTGGACCACTACAACTGTTTGAGGATGTGGTTCACCGGCTCCGAGGATCTAGTTCTTCGATCTTCTCCACCTAGGGTTGCCAAGAGAAAATGGATCAAGGATGGTATGGAGCAAGCTCAACATACAATGTGTAATGGTGTGGAAAAAGTATGGAATGAAAGGTTGATTGACAGAAAGTAAGAATGTTCGAATTTTTGTAGGGATACTTTCACAATGTATTTATAGGATGATCCAAGACTTTGCTACCCATGGTATTTTTCCATGGTTTTTCATAGTGCATGGTATTTGTCCATGGTTTTTGACTCATTCTCATTTTATGGTGTTTTTTGGGGGGAAGAATGAGGGTTTTGTTACAATAAATGCACATCTTTCCTTAATTACTTGGAAAAATATTTTAATTATGAAGGTCAAAATGGAGGGAATAATGATGGTATTATGATGTATAATTATGGTGTTGACCATAGAGAGCTACTTGGACAATTTTTTGTGTTAACAACTTGTGTGAGATTATTATATGCCCCTTGATATGCTTGTCTTGTATAACCATTTTGGACTATCTCCCATACATATTGACCTCTGAGCAAAGGCTTCATTGTTAGAGACCAATATTCATAGTTATTTTTGGAGAAAATTAGAGTTTGTGAACTCCACATGTGTGAACTAGAAGTGGAAGCCATTTTTTAATTTTGCTTAGAAAATTACTTTTTCCCTTTTAAAACAAGGTTATAGAGAGTTTTAATGCTAATGACAAGTGTTAGTGCCAAAATTCTACCACTAGCTTTTGGTTGCTACCAACTCCCATTTCCACCTGACACTCATTTAGCATAACTTTATAAAAAATATTTCGGACAAGCTCACAATATCATATAACTAAAATATTAAGTAAGACTTGTGTTGAGCACTATGCCGTTAAAATTGGACCTTAAAAAGGTGAAATATTTGTGGATTCTTTGTGTATTTTAGAGACAGTAAATGTAAACAACATTCATACAAGTAATTTGGAGAAGATGTGCCCAATAAATCTGAAATGCATTCAACCATAAACTATGGATTTGTATATATTGTCAGGACATAACAAAAAACTACAACTGCAATTACTAACTTGAAAATTTACAAGGATGAACTTTCCAAAAACACAGAACTTTCGTCAAACTCTTGTCAGAGCTTTTCCTCCTTCTCTTTTCCTTCTTAGCCTGTTCTTCTCTCTCTGTCTCACACTCTCTCTGCTTTTCATTCATTCTTCTTCTTAATATACAAAAGACTAAAATCTGGTTCTATTAAAGACTACCAACCAACATTAAAGATTATTAATTTCTACTTAAGAAATTATCTTCAGAAATACAATTAGGTTTCTTAAATATGATAAATATAGTAAGACATGAACTTCTCAACCCTATAGAGTGACTATCTCTAACAGAAAGTGTACTTCTACAAACTCTGATTGAGTTAACTTAGACCTGAAACAGTTTTGCTTATAATTTATATTTCCAACAAAATGAACACAAATACCAACAATTTACACATGAGCTACAATAGCTACAACTCTTAATGAGACAAACAACATGAAGGCCAAATGACGTAATTCTCTTCTATTAAAACAAAAAAAAACTTAAATTGTGGCCAGATAATACGAATAGGTTGCAAGTGTATGATCCAGATATTATCAACTTTCTTCATTAAATCTAAGTGGTTCACTAAGTCAAAATTTCATCAATATGGTTCATTGTGATTCCAATCATCACAATGCAGGATCAAGGTATTATCAACTTTCTTCTTTGAATCAATGTGGTTCAATAATTCAAAACTAGGATCCAGATATTATCAACTTTCTTTAGTGAATCAATGTGGTTCAATAAATCAAAATTTCTTCGCTTAATCTAGGTAGTTCAACAATTCAAAATTTTTGGGCTGAATCTAGGTGGTTTAATAATTTGACAATTATTTGTTTAAATGTGTGGGTGTTGCAGCTGCAACTGTTTTCCCAAATTTTTGAAATTTTGGACCCTCCTTTTTTATTTTATCTTGCCTGGGAGTGTTTGGATTCCTGAACTCTGTTTTTCATTGCTATAAATCTGCATTTTGAGGTTGATTGTTTTTCTTTCATCTTGGAAGTTGAATGACCTAAAAAACTGCCAATGCTTTGACTGTGGAACTTAGCAATTTTTCGCTGTTTCGATTTTACTCGCTGTCGGAAGCCTATTCATGTTTGAGTCGGAGATTTAGTTCCCTACACAGCCACCGTTGCAGAAACTAAATGATGATTGTCCCGATGGAAAGTCTGGTTTTCACCGATGCACTTTATTTCGATCGGCTTTTTTTTTGGACGGTTGGCGGTTTCATTTTATCATGGTCGCGGAGCCCATAGATTTACTATTGCCGATTCCGTGGTTTTTATTGATTTAGACCTTTAATTGATTTGCTTTCTTATCGCCATCAGAGCCGTTTATGACTATTGATCGGAGGGCTAGTCCTTATGATCTCCGTCGTTGCGGCTACTTTGACAACTATCCGCCCATTGTTAGTGTTTCTAATCGCCAATACTGCGGAGATGTTTAGCGTTAAAGGGATCTGACGCCGATTGACTTAATAGTCTCGTGGGACCCGTAGTCTGTTCGCTGTCCGTCGTTGTGGCTATGAATAGGACTTTTCCTCCGTAATCATTAGAGTTTCTGATCGCCAGTGATATTTCCTATTTCGCGGAGGCAGTAGTCAATCTATCTTCCGCCGTTGCGGCTGCGTAATGAACTTTATCGCCGATGATTAGTAGTTTTGAGTTCCGACCGTTGGCTTTAGATTTGACGGCCACCGATGTTTTTATGTTGACCATGGAACTTTTAGTCTGACTAAGGCCCGCCGTTGCGTTTGTGAATGGGACTATCTTGCCGATATGTTTATTGATTAGTGGTTCTTAGCCCTAACACTTATCGTTAAAAGTCTTCGACGCCGTGTGACTAATTAATATTGCGGGACTTTTAGTCTGTTCGTTGTCCGCTGTTGCGGCTATGAATAGGACTATGCTTCCGGGGTCCTTTGTTCTTCCACTAGCCGATGTTTCTATGTTGATCGCGGAAGCTGTTGTTTGTATGGTTTTTCGCCTTTGCGGCATCTTAATGAACTAATTGTCCAATGCTATGGTATGATCACCCGCAGAAGTGGATTATCTTCCCGATGCTTAGTATGGCGGAGATTTCCCATGGATGCTGGTTGAGTTGGGGTTTTTTCTGAAAGGAAGAGTGCAGCTTGGTTTTGGGCTTTGAGGAATGTCAGTTACATGCTTTCATCGGAGGGTTTTGTTTTAGTTCAGATGTGGTCTGGATTGGGAGGAAGAATCTGTTCTATCGGGCATGTGTTTTAGTTTTGAGCAGGGGTTTAAGCACAAACTTGCTGGATTTTCTTTTGCCTTGACATTCTTTATTTCCATACATTAATATTGTGTATAGTTTATTCTACATAATGCATGTATTGATACAGTTTTGTGTTACTCCGTTAAATGCTAAATGGTCTAAATCTGCTATTTTCATGACAGGATGTTTACCGCGAGTAGGATGTGTTTAAAAGACAAAGTAGAAGGGATGCATCAAGGAAGAAATTGGCTGAGGAATGAAGAAGCATAAATAGAGAAAAGAAGAAGAGAGTTAAGTTTGAGCTCAACAGGCTCTAGCAGGGGACTAACGGATTACTGAGCAAGAAAAAAACAGGACCAACCGATTTAATAACAACTGAGGCCCAGGAAAAGTTTATCACTGATCAAGCTGGTATCTCGTTATAAAAAGCGCTATTAATTTTTAATGAAATGTAACGTATTGCCTAAATCATGAGCACTCACAAAAGGAAAAAATTGTGAGGTTAAACGGTTGAGGAGCCCAAAGGTCACCAAGGGGCATCCCAAGAGTTTGCTTGTAGTATAAGTATAGGAGAGTTAAAGAGAATCTGGGACTTTTTCCCAGTTAGATTTGTGAAGACATATTGTAAGAAGAACTATTTCCTTTTGCAATAGATAATTACAATTTGCCTGTTGGAGAAAGCTTGGTGGAATGTTCAAATGTTGTGCTATGGATTTGTTGAAGATGAACTATTTCGTTTTCATCTTTGTGTACATTAACTGTGAGATCGTTCTGACTCTTTGAACCTAAGTTCTTGTATTAATGTTCTCTGGTTTATTTTATGAAAATTTCCACTATGAGTAATGAATGTTGTTCATAAACAATTGGCTATCTGGTTGTTCAAATATCTTTAAATGTTCATGTGTTTTGAAAGAAGTATCAGTTATTTGTGATTTTTCATAATGCATGTACAAATTACATTACTCATTCATAAATGATAATCTTGCTCCCTAGGGATAGGTTAGGTAGTTAGTTTTAATTTCTTGATGTGTGTGATTTAGATGTGAGAGAGTTTAAGACGAAAGGTAAGAACCTGCGCATCACATTGTGACCGCTCCTCGTATTCTCTATCAATCTGCATTTTAGATAGGCACTTGCATGTCATACTTAAAACTAAAAACACAAAAATATACATGGTGGACCGGGCCGCAACTGGTAAAACCTTTTATTTTTGTTACTTGACCTACGGTAGCCAAACCGCAAACTAGACGGATTCCCTACACCAAACAGTCATGGGCTAGTTGGGAACATTGACTGGGGAGAATCCCTTGCTGTTGTTGCCTGCGAATTTCCAGGCCTCAATAGTTTCTAGCACTAGAAGGAGGGCCGCCAGTGCAAGGCTGGCCGAGGAAACCCATTTCCTCGAAATTACTCCACCAGTGATAGTTCTAAAATTAGTTTGTTTCCCAATTCAACTCCTGAAGAGAAGTGGAAGGAACACTTGTATTCTGTTGATAACAAAGTTGTTAATGATTTGAGAAGACATACCAGGGATTATGTAAAGAGTATTGGAGGATTACCCATTATCCCTGATTTATCCTGAAGAGAGTACAAGAAGAAAGACCGTCCCATCTTGGAAGATTCAGTGTTGGTTGGAGATTTGGAAGAGTTGGTAGAAGTAGCGTTACGGGAAGTTGTTCAGCCTTTGAATCAAGTAGGCCCAAATACACCTTACGGTTCACCTGTTCATACTCCTGTTCATTCACCACCTCATTCTACACCCAAACTCATGGCAGGCGTAAACGCAAATCAGCCACCCAACCCACCAAATCCACCACCTGCTTGCAAAGCCATATCACCTTTAAACCTAACACCTCCTTTGCATGACTTACCTCAGGATTTTGAGAAAATGTTGCCCAAATTTGACCCAAGTGAAAATATTTTAGTAGATGATCACTTGCAAAGATTTTACTTGGCCATAGAAGGATTAAGGGCTGGAGAACACGAAGATGTAGTCTGCGGACTTTTTCCACATACCTTGAAAGGGGCAGCAGCTTCTTGGTATTTTGCTCTGCCTGCAAACTCAATCCCATACTGGGATACTTTTGAAAGAATATTCAGAAATAAATATGTAGCCCAGAAAACTCATGTAGTACTAATGAAAGGGTTATGCACTTTGAAGAAAGAAAGAAAAGAGAAAGTGCATAGTTTCACCCAGAGGTTTGCTACTTATATTAAGAATTTTTCTGCAACTGATAAGCCTTCTGATAAAGTTCTGATTGAGTACTATACTTCAGCTCTAGGGCCTGATTTGGCCATGTTCGCCAAAATGAAAGCCAAGCCTACATTGTCGGAAACTTATGAAGAAGTTGAGAGGGTAGAAGCTGAAAAATAGAGCATAGAAGATTATTCTGAGCCTAAGGAGGAGCAGTCACGTGACCTTGAAGGAAAGTTGAGAATGATGCAGAAACTATCTAATAGGGTGATAGATTTGGAAAAAGAGAAGGAGGCTCAGAAAGTACATAAGCTTTACTATGAAAGGAGAGGAGACAACAATCAATCTAAACCTCCTCCACATAGTCCTGCATCAATGAACCTAACGGAGGTAGGTATGGATAACTTCTGCACCTTTCACCAGCAGCCCCATTCTGAAAAAAATTGTCCTCAATGGATAAATTCAATGACACTAGTAATGAATAAGATGTTGGACTCTAAACTAACAGAGGCTAATGATGAGGAAGAAAAGGATGATGCCACGTTTTTATGGGACTGTCTCAATTTTTGATACAGAAGACGAAGGTACCCTGAAACAGGAGGAGATATCAGAAACAAATGTGACAAATAAAATCCAAGATTTGTTAAACAAAGACAATTCAATACTTCCAAAGATTAAGATATTTCAAGACAATATGAAGAAAATATAGAAGAACAACACAGCTGATGAAATACCTAAACTTACCATTAGCAGTCAAGATCCGAAACAAGTCAACATTGAAGACAAAGTGGGTAATGTCAAAGAAGACCTCAAAGCACCTGAAGGACCAGAGGAAGAATTTACCACCAACAACCAACCCGTAGAAGATATTGTTGAAGCAAGTGTGGGAGGTAAGACTAGGTTTAAAACCCCACCATTCCTTTTGAGTTTGGAGATTTTAAACCATAATGTGCACAATTGTCTAGTAGACTCTGGGTCATCAGTAAATGTTATGCCACTTGCAGTCTGCAAACAGATTAATGGACAACCTAAACCAACTGACTGGTAGGTTACTCAGTTAGACAGGACCAATGTGAAAGTAGTCGGGGAAATGGAGGATGTCCTGATTCGATTGTCTGCAAATAAAAAGATATGCCAATACATTGATATTGTAGTAGCAAACATACCTGATGGCTATGGACTGATTTTGAATCAAGACTGGTCAGCAAGACTAAACGTGTATTTTGCTTCAGATTGGTCACACTTGTGGTTTCCTTAGAAGGGAAGTCCAAACCAGATTAAGATATTAAGAGAGCCCCACATGAAGCTCCATGTTACACAATTGGAAGAAAAAAATGAATCAGCGAATTCTGTGTGGGGAAATTATCTAATTTAACTAGAATTGGGAAACTACCAAGCGAAATAAGCTAGCAGTACATTAGACACCCAAACCGATCTCCTTTGGTTTTCACGGGTTGATGAGATTGATTGTAAAATAGTAGTTTCAGTTTCAGATATAGTTTTTTCAAGACTAGTAGATGTAGTTTTTGATAATGGGTAGGTCTTTCTCATTTTGTAGTCAAGCCTAGCCCCTTAAATTACAAGTTGTTCGATTTACAGGGGTGGACAGAGGGCTAACCGGTTAGTGGTTTAGTTCTCAAAGTTTATTTTTCTTGGTTTTTATGTTTCTTGATTATCTTGTACATAAATAAATTGATTTGGTTGTTTATTTTGATTTATTTTATTTTTGTTTTGCTTTAGTCTAGATTTTGATTGATTTCAATAAAAGGAGGCAAACTTTTGGTTGCATGGAGAGCATCAGAATTCTGGATTAACTAAAACCCTTGATTATGAGACTGTGTACTATTTGTGTTATCTGAAAGAATTTCTTCTAGTTTAATAGTTTTCCTAAATGGATATGAACACATTGAAGTCCCACTTAATCCTTGTAAAATAACTCAAGATCAAAAGTCTGGAATACTCTTTCGAGGCTCCATTCATCTCACATGTAAAATGTCCTATGGGGTGACAACAAAAGACCCACAGAAAGGAAGCAGGGTAAACAATATATTATATATAAATGATCCCATGCCAAGAATTGAAAGCCAAAAGGCAGATAAGAGTTAAAAAAAAAACTCCTATGAAAGCAATAGGTACCAAAACAAAGTACTGAATCATTTAAGTACAAAATTGCCAAAGTTCTTCTCCGTCCGTGAGCTGAAAGTCAAATGAATCTCACACAAAAGGACACTATGGATAGAGGAGCTTGCATAAAAATTTCAGAAAGAAAGGCATGCAGGAGCAATCATAAAGAACAAAAAGTCCAAAAGCACAAAAAAGTGCAAAATGGCATGGGAATGAGGAACAAATGAATATTTTTGTTTACCATATGTTACGATCCTGTGGTGTCCAAGCTAGAAGCTACCTGAAGACAGAGGTAATAAATGAAACTCATCTTCCTGGCCTCAAAAGAGTTATCTTGACTTGGAAATCTTGGTTTCCATTCTCCTAAATTGGACTATCATCAATGATTAAAAGTACATATATTTTCCATTTGGGAAATCCAGACATCTAGAAGAATTCAACATGTTGGTTTTATTGTGAAACAGTCTGTTACTTAAGGAAGAAATTGTCGAGAGATCTAAGTTCACCAGGTAGTCGCCAATTGTTGCAGCTACAACTGTTTTCCCAATTTTTTGAAATTTTGGACCCTCCTTTTTTATTTTATCTTGCCTGGGAGTGTTTGGATTCCTGAACCCTGTTTTTCACTACTATAAATTTGGATTTTGAGGTTGATTGTTTTTCTTTCATCTCGGAAGTTGAATGACCTAAAAAACTGCTAATGCTTTGACTGTGGAACTTAGCAATTTTCTACTATTTCGATTTTACTCGCTATTGAAAGCCTATTCATGTTTGAGTCGGAGCTTTAGTTCCCTACATGGCCGCCGTTGTGGAAACTAAATGAAGACTGTCCCGATGGAGAGTCTGGTTTTCACCGATGCACTTTATTTCAATCGGCTTTTCTTTTGGACAGTTGGCGGTTTCATTTTATCATGGTCGCGGAGCCCATAGCTTTACTATTGCCGATTCTGTGGTTTTTATTGATTCATACCTTTAATTGATTTGCTTTCTTTTCACCATTGGAGCCGTTTATGACTATTGATCGGAGGGCTAATCCTTATGATCTCCGTCGTTGTAGTTGCTTTGACAACTATCCACCCGTTGTTAGTGTTTCTAATCGCCAATACTGCGGAGACGTTTAACGTTAAAGGGCTTCGACGTCGATTGACTTAATAGTCTCGCGGGACCCGTAGTCTGTTCGCTGTCCGTCGTTGCGGCTACGAATAGTACCTTTCCTCCATAATCATTAAAGTTTCCGATCGCCAGTGATATTTCCTGTTTCGCGGAGGCGGTAGTCAATCTATCTTCCGCCGTTGCGGCTGCGTAATGAACTTTATCGCCGATGATTAGTAGTTTTGAGCTCCGACCGTTGGCTTTAGATATGATGGCCGTCGATGTTTTTATGTTGACCACGGAACTTTTAGTCTGACTAAGGCCCGGCGTTGTGTTTGTGAATGGGACTATCCTGTCAATATGTTTATTGATTAGTGGTTCTTAGCCCCAACACTTATCGTTAAAAGTCTCCGATGCCGTTTGACTAATTAATACCGCGGGACTTTTAGTCTGTTCGCTGTCCGTCGTTGTGACTATGAATAGGACTATGCTTTCGGGGTCCTTAGTTCTTTCGCTCGCTGATGTTTTTATGTTGATCTCGGAAGACGTTGTTTGTATGGTTTTCGCCATCGCAACGTCTTAATGAACTAATTGTTTGATGCTATGGTATGATCACCCGCAGAAGTGGATTATCTGCTCAATGCTTAATATGGCAGAGATTTCCCGTGGATGCTGGTCGAGTCGGGGTTTTTTATGAAAGGAAGAGAGCAGCTTGGGTTTTGGGCTTTGAGGAATGTCGGTTACATGCTTTCATCAGAGGGTTTTGTTTTAGTTGAGATACGGTTTGGATTGGGAGGAAGAATCTGTTCCATCGGGCATGTGTTTTAGTTTTGAGCAAGGGTTTAAGCACAAACTTGCAGGATTTTCTTTTGCCTTGACATTCTTTATTTTCATACATTAATACTATGCATAGTTTATTCTACATAATGCATGTATTGATACAGTTTTGTGTTACTCTGTTAAATGCTAAATGGTCTAAATCTGCTATTTTCATGACAGGATGTTTACCGCGAGTAGGATGTGTTTAAAAGATAAAGTAGAAGGGAGGCAACAAGGAAGAAAATGGCTGAAGAATGAAGAAGCATAAATAGAGAAAAGAAGAAGAGAGTCAAGTCTGAGCTCAACAGGCTCTAGCAGGGGACTAACGGATTACTGAGCAAGAAAAAAAACAGGGCCAACGGATTTAATAACAACTGAGGCCCAGGAAAAGTTTATCACTGATCAAGCTGGTCTCTCGTTGTAAAAAGCACTATTAATTTTTAATGAAATGTAATGTATTTCCTAAATCATGAGCACTCACAAAAGGACAAAATTGCGAGGTTAAACGGTTGAGGAGCCCAAAGGTCATTGAGGGGCATCCCAAGAGTTTGCTTGTAGTATAAGTATAGGAGAGTTAGAGAGAATCTAGGACTTTTTCCCTGTTAGATTTGTGAAGACATATTGTAAGAAGAACTATTTCCTTTTGCAATAGATAATTACAATTTGCCTGTTGGAGAAAGCTTGGTGGAATGTTCAAATGTTGTGCTATATATTTGTTGAAGAGGAACTATTTCGTTTTCAGCTTTGTGTCCATTAACTGTGAGATCGTTCTGACTCTTTGAACCTATGTTCCTGTATTAATGTTCTCTGGTTTATTTTATGAAAATTTCCACTATGAGTAATGAATGTTGTTCATAAACAATTGGCTATCTGGTTGTTCAAATATCTTTAAATGTTCATGTGTTTTGAAAGAAGTATCAACTATCTGTGATTTTTCATAATGCATGTACAAAATACATTACTCATTAATAAATGATAATCTTGCTCCATAGAGATAGGTTAGGTAGTTAGTTTTAATTTCTTGCTAGGTGTGATTTAGATGCGAGAGAGTTTAAGACGAAAGGTAAGAACCTGCGCATCACATTGTGACCGCTCCTCGTATTCTCTATTAGTTTGCATTTTAGATAGGCACTTGCATGTCATACTTAAAACTAAAAACACAAAAATATACACGGTGGACCGGACCGCAATCGGTAAAACATTTTATTTTTGTTACTTGACCTACGGTAGCCGGACCGCAAACCGGACGGATTCCCTACACCAAATAGTCACGGGCTAGTTGGGAACGTTGACTGGGGAGAATCCCTTGCTGTTGTTGCCTGTGAATTTCCAGGCCTCAACAGTGGGGTTTGATAATAAGCGCCTAATAAGTTAATGCTTACCAAATCGTTTGCCCTTGTTATTTTGATATATGCATGAAATGTGTTGCTTTGTGGAGTAAATAATTTCGAGAAGTTATGGATTTGACATTTTATATTTCATTAACATTAAATGCTATAAAAAATAACAGTAAATACAGTGTTGTTGAATACATATTGCTTGAGTATTTCTATAAATGTTTATACATTACATTATTGTGAAGTAATATATTCATTTGCACAAATAATTGCTTTCAAGTTTCAATAACACTTTGAAATATTACATATAATATTCACATCATGCATTTTATTGTTGTGATCCAAGTGAAGACAAGTGAATACATGGTTTAGTGTTTTCAAATTTAATACATGCAAGATAAAAGGTTTAATTAAACTTTTTTATATTTATGTATATGAATTATATATATAATTTGGAATGAGTATCATAAAATCAATTTTAAGAAAATATTTGTTTTCTTAAATTTTAAAATATGCACATTTATGAGTGTAACAAATTCATTTGGTTAAATCATCTTAAATATATATACTTCAGAATACATTTTTATTTGTAAATAAAAAATGTTAATTAATTTTATTATAGGTAGAAAAATTATTAGATTTAAAAAAAAAGTTAAAAAAAAAAGTTGAAATAATAAATTAAATGCTTTTTGATAATTATAAAATTATTGTTAAACCAATCTTAATTTGTATTATTTGAAATGCCAAATGAGAATAATAAAATCCACCATGGACGTGAGATCTGAAAATAATAAAATACAGATTAGATTTAGAAAATTATTGTTAAAAATATCCAGATAAAAGTCTTTATGGACAAGACCTGGAACTTCGAAATATAATTTTGGAGTCCAAAGAATATTTTCCAATGGCATTTGGGAATCACGCTTTGAACCTCATATCAATCATATTAATAAAATTTCCTCGAAAGGGTACACTCACATTCAACAACCTGGATAAGTAACTCATTGCAAGCATGATATACATGGATGAATTAATATTCATCATCTGAACTTTTATAGGTTTTTAAGTAAATATTTTGTTTTTATGAGGTGATGTAAACGTTTTTTTTGTTGATGTGATATAGATGTTTTTTTGAGTTTTTATGGACTGATCCTAGATGTAAAAAGCTTTATGCTTTGATTGATTTTAAATATCTATGTGATAATGGACTTTTGATCCATCCGTACATATAAATAATATTTACGATTTTTTTTGGAAAAAAAAACTCATTGCCAACCCATTGAAAGCCTTTTGACGGAGTAAATTAACTTTCTAGGTTTTGTATGTTTTAAAGTAATAGATTTAAAAAAATCATTAACTTTCTAGGTTTTGTATGTTTTTTAAGTAATAGATTTAAAAAAATCATTACTCAATTGTTAAAATTGTAATTATAAATGACTGAAATTGTAATAAAATAAAAATGAATTCATTTTTATAATAAAAAGAAATGCAATTTTAACTATTAAAACTTACATTTAAAACTTACCATTTCAAAAATAATTTATTACTGTATCTATGAAAAAATGACCCAAAAATATAAAACATACAAAGATTAGCTTGTCCTTTGTAACCCACTATTTGATAACATAAAATTCCTATTGCTTATAAGATTATACAAGATTCTTATTTCTACACGATTTTTATTGTTGGCAAGGATACAATACCCAAATTTGCAAGTGATGTCTTATAAAATGTTGAGAACAGAAGGCATGCATGTTTGGCAGGTGTGCTTGTGGGTTGGTAAGAACAGAAAGGCATGCATGCTTGGTAGGTGTGCTGGTGGGCTGGTAAGAACAGAAGGCATGCTTACACAAAACAGTTTAAGCATTAAACATTTAATGTGAGGGAATTAATGTTAACAAGATTGTTAACATTATTCAAAAAGTAGAAAAAAGGTCCTATACCATTAATACCATTGATTAATATTTCAAAATGATAAAAGTAAAAGCTTCCCCTTACCTTCCTTTGCCTGGATATGAGGCCAAATAAGGCCTCAAAGTTTACGATTGGGTGAAAAACTTTAAAAACTTAAAACTTAGTATACTTGTGACATAAAATTAGTATACATATAATAAATAGCTTTGATTTGGGTGAAGATTTAGGATATATGTGAAATATATGTCTTTGGTTTGAGTGCAAGCTTATTGAAACGACCGCAGACCTGGCAGGGACTAATAAGATGCTACTTGAGGAAGTTCCTGTCACATTGTGAAAAAGTGATATTCTTAGAAAATATTTGATTTTTTTGGATGACATTCAGCAAATGAAAACAATACTGGAATAATTACAAGTTATTGTCGATGTTTTTGAAATTAGTTGAAGTTACTGTACTTTATTTCCTAGATGGAAAGTTAGGACTCTATGCTTTTTGGGCTTATTAGAACTTTATGCTTCAGTTGAGTCTATGACACTATTATACTTTTTAAATCCAATTATATTACATCTAATTGAAAAAAAAATCCTTAAAAAGACTAAATATAACCTAAAGAAAATGGTTAATAAAAAACCAAAAAATTAAACTGAACCAATGATTTAAAATTATTACAATGGTACTTTGGTGAAAACCATGGTTAAGATTGTGGTTAGAAAAATCACTAACTTCTTTAACACAGTGTTGAAAACCTCCACTAAATGAAAAACTTAGGCCAAAATCTTTTTTGAAACAAAACCCCACTACTTAATGAAATTCACAGTTTAACTCTTACTCCCTAATTATGCTAATTTCTTATTTTCTTTTAGTTTTAATTTTATTATATACCACAAATTGTTTTTATGATTTAAATGAATATTAATGAAATACTTTATTTTTATTTACATTTAGTTAATATATTTTCTATATAATTTAGATTATTTTTTCCAAAAAATCATTAAACACTGCATAGAACTTTTAATTTCATACATTTTTAAAATAAATAATATTATATTAATGAAATATAAATTTTTATAACATTATATTCACCTTGAAGCATTTACCATAATTATTTTCTGTTCACCTTCAATCATTTTCCATAATTTTCTTTTGTTCCGTTCCCCTTCCAGCATTTACCATAATTTTAATAATTTTCATCCATAAGAAGATGACATCTCAAAACACAATTTGTAAGATTACTGTAATAACGATATTTGAAATCACATGACAATGTCTATTTGAATAGTGCATATGGAGGAAACAAGCATCCCCTGATAGCTTCTATACAAATTGCTTAAAATGGCTAAAGACTTTAACCAATCTGAGTATTTTGTTTCATGGTTCAGATTGCCCCTTCCAGATAGATCTCTGGAAGAAAGTATTTACTGATTGGAAGAGCATATTCAATTGTTTTCTCTATCTATATTAGCTACGTAATTCAGAAAAATAACGATGGTGCATTGCTCTCTTTGCCGATATTCTGTTGTCAGGATTATACTGTAGCATTTGCTGCATGAATACACAATAAAGAATCAGAATATTCTTAATTACATTAGAAAGAAAAACGCTGTGTTCAAATAGTGTTTAAAAAACCACAAAGCACATACTGTTAACAAATCTAGAGCCTGTGGATCCATAGTTGGCACTTTTTCAGCCAAATTGCGAGGCTTCCACTGAGGAAATTCATGCCAATATTCTAATTGCGTGACCCCTGGCCATACATTTTCATTAGGAGTTCCCAGTAGTCTGAAGCAACAATGACATAACATGAAATGTTAGTTTTTACATCAAAGACTATAAGGAAAAAAACAATATAGTCACATCAAAGATTTGAAGGAAAAAACAATATAGTCACATCAAAGATTAAAAAGAAAAAACAATATAGTGATTTATGAGTCCAGAGAAGCAAACTTGCTTCACAGCATGAAATCATGGTTCAACTCATATATTCATCTTACTCATGGAGCTACCATGCCCCATAACAAGGCTTCTTAAGGCTCATAAATCCACTGGATTTACTAAACAAAGAGGGCGTTTTGTTTTTTATTTAGATAACTTCAACACTATGTTGTCATGAAAAGAATTACACTGATAAAAGGTTATCAAAATTTATATTTTAAATTATTTTACATTTCTTTACTAAAATGAATCTACACCATTCTTATAATTAAAATTAATAATGAATCTAGTGTAATTTAACTAATAATTGTAATTGCAAAGCATGAAATTTATGTTAAACTGAGCCATGAATCTCACTGAAATATATCATGAATCTGTTCCACAGCATGGAATTTTGTGAAGAGAGAACGCTCCCTATACATCTCCGCTGCAAGCAATATTTGACCCAAAAAAAAATGTAATGTCACACTAATAAAATGAGGGTTAGTAGGTAGACACCAAATTGAAATTATAGATAGATCATCACCAAAAATGCAACCGACAGCCCACATGTCAACTGGGGAAGAGTATTGTGAGTCTCCAAGGAATACTTCAGGCGCTCTATACCATGTAGTCACTATCTGGATTACAGCAAAACAATAACAATATAATGATAATCCTTTCATTGTATTTAACATCTAGCTTAGCATAATGCAATATAATTATAATATCTTTGCATATAAAGATGAGACAAGTATATGGTTAATATTTATTTCATAGTTTGTTGTACAAATTTTAAATAAAAAATTAAAAAAAAATATATTACATTTAATATATAATCATTTTGATTGTATTCGAAATCCTTAAATATATTTAAGGATTAAATAAATGTATTACATTATTAATAAATTGATGTAAAATCAATTATAATAAAAATCATTTAAATAATTCATTAAGTTTTTAAAAAGATTTCAGTGTAAAGTCAATAACTATCATTATCATAATCAATTTAATTACATTATTTTAAAATTTTAAATATATATTTTTAGATTATAGAGAACAAAACTTCCAAGCAATGAAAACCCATTTGTGGATCATAAGTTCCATTATTTTAATTATGCTATGATTTGGACCTTTGAAACAAAATAATGAAAACATATAACCAATAGAAAAAATCTCAATCATAGCATAATTAAAATAATGCAACTGATCCACAAATGGCTGGATTTTTTCATTGCTTTATGATTTTAGTTTTATAAAACCTAAAAGAATATTTAAAATAATGCAATTGATTTAGTAATAGATACATTGAAATTTTGCTTAATAAGTTACTATGTTTTTCATTATAACCAATAGAAAAAATCTCAATCATAGCATAATTAAAGTAATGCAACTGATCCACAAATGGCTGGCTTTTTTCATTGCTTTATGATTTTAGTTTTATAAAACCTAAAAGAATATTTAAAATAATGCAATTGATTTAGTAATAGATACATTTAAATTTTGCTTAATAAGTTACTATTTTTTTCATTATAATAACTAATTAAACTTTTAAAAGCTTAACAAGTTACTTTGTTTTTCATTATGATAACTAGTTAAAAGTATAATAAGTTTATGGTTAAGCAGTATATGTTCAAAACTTGAGCTTAAAAAGTTGAAGTTGAAGTTAGAGTTAAATTGAATTCCTATAATAATCATAACCACAATAACAATGAAAAACTATCCATAAAATTCTTAAGCATAAAGATGTTCAGTTTTATTTTATTTTCTATTAAGTTTAAGAATAGTTATAAAAAACCCTTAGTTTTTAATTTGTCTACCTAAAATTAGTTATTTGTTAATTGTTTTTTTTAACTATGCAAACAATAACCTTCTAAGAGTATATTCAGCAGTTCTCAAGCTAGATACATCAGTAATTTGTGACTTAGCAGGGGTAAGTCTCTATCCCATGGATAGCCTACCCTTCAAGCCTTGTCACTATGCGCCAATGAGTAACCCTACCCCACCAATTTTAAACCTATAATCTCCAAAAAAAAACTCATATTCTTAACCATTAATCCCACTCAGATGCCAATTATTTGTTAATTCTTGAGCAAAATAAGGCCACACTAATAATTCACACCTCATGCGGTCAAAATAGCTTCCTCTACCAACTCAAATATGCAGTTTTTTTTAATTTTATTAATATGAAATTTTATTCATATGGAACTAAGCTCTCAACCGGAAGAGCTATGCTATGACAGTATTGACAATAATGGAGACAGGTGTTTACTTCCAGGGTGTAGAGTCTCTCGGGATCAAAGTAGCCTCTTCCAAGTCCAAAATCACCAATCTTCAACAACAAACCTCTGCTCAGGTTCAGTAGCAGATTTGAAGGCTTCAGGTCCCTGCAGCATAAAAAAATCAAACACAGTCAAACAAACTAAAGATGTCAGATTTCTCTTATCTGACCAATATAAACTGACCTGTGCAGGACTCCATTGCTGTGACAATGAGCGAGCCCTCCGAGCAGCTGAAACATGAGCATCTGATAACCCAAAAGGAACCAAATAAATAAACAGATCATAACAGCATGAGCATCAATGTTACCCAATATTAATCGAGTTAGTTAATCGAGTTGTCTAACTAGGGGAGGATTTTCTTTTTTTTACAGTCTTTGTACATGAATTTTTATGGAATTTTCAAAACTTGCAAAGACTTTGTTAGATTTTACAGAGTGTGAGGGTTTTTATGTCGCCTAATTTCATTTTTGCATTTAAAATAGCCTAACAAACAACAGAAATTACAAAATTTTCATTTATGCACTTAAAATTGCCCAACAAACAACAGAAATTACAAAATTTTATGAGTTAAATTCACCGCTGCTGAAAATCAGCTGAAAAATAAAAAATAGGCAACTAGCTCCAATATTAATTATCACTGAATGAATGGAATCTGCTCGAATGCAATTAATTCAATGCAGCATTTAAGGGCACTTGAACCTTGATTATCATGGGTTTGTTAGGGCTATCCTTGAATAGATCAGAGCGGATGTATTTGTAGAGATCCGTCTCCATATATTCATACACAATATACAGCACAGGCTTTAGCTCCCTGTCGATACCCTCTTCAACACTAAACATCCTGCAGATCATTAAAATAATGAGAAGACGACGCAGCTCATAAGATTGTAAATATAGAATCATGGGGCCAACCAAATTACAGAAAATTAATTGTTACTTTATAACGTGTGGGTGGAGCGGAAGTATCTTCAACAGGTCGATTTCTCTGAGTGTAGTGGAGGGTACTCCCTCTTTGAAAGGTTTCAGAGAACGGGTTTTCTTGAGAGCGAAAATCTCGCCTGTTTCCTGCATTGTGCATTTGTAAACCTTGCCATATGTTCCTTGGCCTAGCAGCTCCTGTTTTATATACTTGCCCAATAGAATCTTCACCCTTTTGGCAGCCATCGCTATTCAGCAAAAACCTGAGAAAGGAGGGCAAGAAAGGATTGCTCGCCAGTTAGGAGAGCGTATGAATGCCTGAAGCCGGTTGCCGGCGTAAGCGACCCGCTGATCGAGGGTTGATCAGCGTTTTTATAGAGCGAAAAGAGAATGGGGCTATTTCGCTTCCACTTCCTTGGTGTCTTTATTTTATAATATAATTTTGAGGTGGAAAATGAGGAGTAGTTTTGCAAGGAAGAGGTATACTTTACAGGGTAGTATGGGAGAGATGTGTAACTTTTTCTGTGCTCATTTTAGTGTTTAGAGTTGACACTTGTTTTTATAAAAAATAATAAAATATTATTAAAAATAACATGTGGGTTAAATTAAATTTAAATTATTTAGAATCGGATAGATATAAAACAATATAAATTAGATAAACTAAAACCATAAACATTGGATTACACATTTTCTCAACACTTTTATTCTAAAAAAAGTTTACACCTTGACATATTTGATCCCTCTCGATGCTTCGTAAATCTTTTTTACATGGATCTATATTTATGAAAAAATGAAGATACATACAAGTATATATCCATCTTAAAGTAGGCATGAAGAAGCATCTAATCTTAAAGCAAGGTACGAAGACGCATCTAATTGAGAGATTTATTAACCATCCTGAATTATCAAAATTTATGATTCAAAGATTATGAGGTGTAATTTTTTATTATTATTAAATTTTAAGTTTCAGAGTTTGATTTTTTTTTTATGATCCTAAATTATGAGGTGTAATTATTTTTTTTAAACTTTAAACGCAAGAGTTTGATCCTTTTTAATTTCATAGATAGATTTAAGTTTTAATTTCCTAGATAAATTTAATTTTAAGTTTTAATTTTTTATTATATAGATAGTTAGCAACAATGAGTAGAGTGCAATGGTTAAACCAGGTTGTTAGCTATAGTGAGGATAGTCGGGGCGATGCTCATTGTAAACTTAGAAACTTTGAGAGGGTTTCTTGGGGATTTGATGGTGGAAGTGGGAGAGTTCACGAGATGCTACCACCCCCAATACCTCACGTTGCAGGGAAGATTTCAAGGATTTATTGGGGATTTGATTGTGGATGTGGGTGCTTCATTACCGATTTTACGGTTTCTGGAAATGGAGGCAAAATCAAGACCCAGGTGTTCTTCCATAAGCCGTTGTTGTTTCAATACCCAGTGGTGCACACTAGATTTTCGTTCTTCATTATCCAATTACCAACTTCTTGGAGCATGGAGAGAGGGGGAGAGAGAGGTTGGTCAACTTGAGTTAGTGCGCAGTAAGAATTTTATTTCTTTTACTTTTGGAGCTACGACACACAACCTTTGGGAAACCCCACTTTTTTTTCGAGGGGTTAACTTTGACCGAAATACCCGCTAGAGGGGTTTTACTGCAACAAACTTTTACTGTGATAGACAAGTCTTCACACTTGAGTGCGACATACACTTTTGGTTGTGGCCAACTCCGACTTTACAGGACCATATTTAAGGGAACTTTATAAAATGAAATTTCTTTGTCTATTAACTTATAATATGTAAACACTTTTCATCACTCCTTAACTTGTGATAAACCTCGACACAATTTTATTACAATGAGTTCACAATATCATATAACCAAAATATTAAATAAGACTTGTTTTGAGCACTCTGAGGTTAAAACTTAAACTTTTACACGGTTAAATATTTGTGGATTATTTGTCTTTCACAAACAATAAATGTAAACAACATTCACAAAAGTAATTTGGAGAATATGTGTGACATAAATAAGACATGCATTCAACCATAAACTATGATTTATATTTTATCGCCACATAACAAAAGAACTACGACCACATTTACATACTTCGAAATTTACTTGGATGTTTCATCTTTTACAAAGCTTGGACTCTCAACACATTCCAAAACATGAGCTTGAACTCTCAAACTTCTCTCACAATTTTTCTTCTTCTCCTTTCCCTCTTACTCTGTTATTCTCTGACTCTCTCTCTTTGTGTTTTTATTTCTTCTTCTTCTACATATACAAAGAATAAATTTTGCTCATCTTGGAAGATACCGACTAACATTAAAGACTGTAATTAATTTCTACCTAAAAAATTGACTTCAGAAATACAATTCGGTGTCTTAAATATGGTGAGACGTGAACTCCACAACTTGATAGGCTGACTGACAAAAAATGTACTTCTACTAACTCTGATTGATTTGGTTGAGATGCGATGAATATATTTTTGTAATTAATATTTCCAACACTCCCCCTTAATTATGAGCAGATGGGGATCGCTATTTTTTTTTACAAAATGTTTTAGAGCTGAAACTTGTTCTATGTATGACAGAATTCACTAAGCATAACTTGTCATTCCGAAATAACTTCGTAGATACTAGAACGTGTCCCTTGTCAATGGTTTTGTAAAGATGTCTTCCAGCTGGTCTTTTTTTAAACAAATATCTTTCTTGTTCACCAATTCTCTTATGAAATGATACCTTGTGTCAATGTGCTTGGTTCTCTTGTGGAAAACATGTTTATTCAGTAATACAATGTATGAACTGCTGTTGTAGTAAATGCTTGTTTGTTCTTGCTGGTTCTGCGACGGGTATCTTAACATTCTCTGCATCCAAAAAACTTGACATGCAATTCGTGTAGCTGCGACATACTCTACTTTTGTTGAAGACATAACTATAATGGGTTGTTTCTTCGAAGTACATGACACAAGACCTGTGCCAAAATGAAATATGTACCCCGATGTTCTTTCCATGTCATCTATGCTTCCTACATTGTTGCTCTCAGTGTATCGAATGAGTTTGAATTTTTTTTTAGGTTGAATACATAATGCCAAGGTCCTTTGTGTCACTTGCATACCTCAGAATTCTCTTACCTACTTTCCAATGAGAGACTTTTCATGTCTCCATGAATCTTTAGATCAGACTTACTCCACACTTGATATATGTTCTTGTCGCAGTGAAATACACAAGGCTACCAACCATCCTTTTATACAACGTAGGATCTACATTTGATCCATCATCATCCTTGCTCAATTTTAAACCTGTAATTGCTGGTGCTGGGGCTACCTTGCAATTATGTAGACATATTGAATCTTTTTAAAACTGCACTTTCATACTTAGATTGTGATATAGATATACCACTTTCATATTGATGGACTTCAATGCCTAGAAAAACTTCATAATCCCCAAGTCATTCATTTCAAATTCACTTTCCATGACTGTTCTAAAATCCTTTATGAAAAAATTACCAGTAAATATTAAATCATCTACATACAGACAAACAATTAACATGTTACCTTGCTCATTAAATTTGGTGTAGAACATCAGATCACTTTCACTTCTGTGAAATCTATTTTGGGTGAGGTAGGAATCAATGCGATTGTAGCAAGCTCTAGGAGCTTACTTCAAATCATAGAGTGCCTTTTTCAGCATGTATACTTTTCTCGCTTGTCCTGGAACTTCATAGAATTGTGGTTGTTCCACATACACTTCCTCCTCTAGATAGCCATTCAAAAATGAAGATTTAACATCCATTTGATAAGCATGCCATTTGTTTTGTGCAACAATGGCAAAAACTGTTTTGACTGTGTCCATGCATGTGACAAGTGCAAAAGTCTCATTGAAGTCTATGTCAGGTTGCTGGATGTTTTCCTCCCATGGTCAGATGTAAGTGTTGGGCGGGCCATTTTGACTTAGGGTCAGATATAAGCGTTGAAGAATACCTACATGGAGGCTAGGCCTACAATCAACATGAAAAAGGGCTGGCTCTGTAGAAATTTCTATGACGAGAAGAATCGAGAGATAGCACCAGTGATGATCTAGATCTAGTGATGATGATCCAACAGTGATGATCTAGATCGAGTGATGATCTAGATTGAGTGATGATGATCCAGCAGTGATGATCTAGATCGAGTGATGATCCAGATCTAGTGACGATGATTTAGTGATGATCCAGATCCAGTAATGAATATGACTTGAATATGAAGATGAATTGAAGATGAAGATGACTTGAAGATAAAGAGAATTTGGTGATGATCCAGATGATATAGAGAAGAAGACACGTGCTGATAAATGGTGTCGAGACAATACCTTCCTAGTTAAGAGGGAGTGTTGATGTATTTGTAACTTCAGAATGTATTCACATGTATATTTTATGTATTGCACCCCGATGTTTATTCTAGGAAGTATCTGTTATGTAATTGAGTCATGTCATGCCTCGATGTTCCTATCAGGAGATTCAATAATGTAAAAAAGTCATGCAAAGTCATAGAGGGTAACCCTTTCTATTGATCAAGGGTTAAAGTCCCCGCAATTGTGGGGCCCTAGGGTTATTAGACTCTCCTAGAGAATTCGGCCCTAGTGAGTTATTGTTAAGTCAGGAATTAGTATAAATAGAGAGCGAGTCTCTCTATTTATCATACATTCACTTACACTCAGTTGTAGCGCATAACTAAGAGAGAAGAAGTTGTTGGGACAAGAGAGAGAGAGACTACTACTGTTGGGAGATCATCTTACTGTTTTGGGGTTTTACTTTTGGTGCTGATTCTAACTCCGAGGAAGTTGTGGGGTTTTCTCCTTTATGGTTTCCCCGAGGAAAATCTTTGTGTCTATTGTCTCTTGTGTTTGATTTCTATGCTTATTTTTCGCTCAGTTAAAGATCCTAAGTTAATGCTAGCTTGAATGATAAAAATCTAACAAGCATATCATCGCCCATTATTCCCTTGAATTACGACAACAATTCCCCGATATCCATTTGCACACCTTCAGTCATCCTATCAACACTTGGCCCTTTAGGAATAATTGCGAAGCAACATTGCTACTTGTTTCCCTCCTTCATGAATTCCTTTTCCGAACATATCAACACTTTATTTTATCAGTATCCACTCTCCTTTCCTTGTCTATTCAACTCTTTAACTCGGGGAATAAATAGGAAGGTTGTATCGCCCTTCTCGTCTGTAACTATTTTCTTTCGACCA
Organism: Pseudotsuga menziesii; assembly: GCA_001517045.1. Classification (NCBI taxonomy): domain Eukaryota; kingdom Viridiplantae; phylum Streptophyta; class Pinopsida; order Pinales; family Pinaceae; genus Pseudotsuga; species Pseudotsuga menziesii. Next base: position 530,221 of record LPNX011107901.1, read on the forward strand.
TCATATATCATTTTCCAATCATATTTCCATGGTAGACCCAACAATCGATGACATACACACATCAGAACCACATCACACAACATAATTTCATGTAACCCTCTAATTTTGAAATTGATCAGGAACTCTTGTGTCACCAGGACATGATGACCCTTTTGCAACCATGATACCCTATATGAATTTGGGTGCGGTCATCATTTCAGCCCCAAATTGTCATTCACATCCATTGATACCAGATTCTCTGTGCTTTGTCCATTGATGATGGTCATACAACATCTATCCCAAATATTTACATTCGTTTGAAAGATGGAATTCCTCTATGTTGAATATTTCTCCTCCTGTTACATAGACTGCAACATTGTTTGTTGGACTGTCAAGTTTCGACCTTTCTCTGATGCAACTTCCCCTGAGTTCTCCTTCACAGTCGAACCAACTTTATCATAACTTTGAGTTCTAGTTTCCTGTAATCCTAGAATGCAATTTTTTGGGCACTCATATGCCTTCTGTCCTAGTTATCGACACTTGTAGCAAACAACCTTAGGCTGGTTTTCACGTCATCCTCCAAAATATTCTCTATGACCATTTCCACCTTGACTTCTGGAGTTTTCACCTCCCCATCAATATTCAGATACACTATCTATGGCTATGATTTCTTCTTGTTGGTCATCTTGAACTTCTTCCTTCCTTTCCCCACTGTTCTATCCTCCAGTGGTGGAATATTTTTGAGTTCGAGTAGTCAACTTCCCTATTTTCATATAAATCTTTATCAATAAATTTTATTCCACTTTCAAGGCTATATGATATGCTTCTTTGATTGTACTTAATCTTTAGAGGATCAACTTGTCCTATATGTCATACTTCAACCTATTAGCATACCCAGTGACTGCCTCCTCTCCTTCATCGGTCTGTACTGACTTGATTTATAGTCGATAGAACTCCTTCATGAATTATTTCACAGTCAACTCATTCTATCTCATATTTTGTAACTTCCTGGAAAGAGATATGATGTAGTCAGTGGGAAGGAACTTGTCCTTCAACTTAGTGACCCTCCTATCCCAAGTTCTTATCTTCTCTTTTCCATTCTTTACTTTATCATCCTGTACATTAACCCACCATAACAAGGCATGACCCTTTAACTTTATGTAGGAATACTTTACCCTTTTGGGGTCTTCAATTTACTCCATGTCTAAGTATTTTTCCATCTCTTTGAACCAGTTTATTAACTCTTCTGGGTTTAGAATTCCTGATTATGTAGGAATATCTATCTTATCCTTACATGTGAATCATCTTCTTATTCCCAAGTGTCTCTATCCTCACCCTCCTCATCGCTATGGTTGAGTGTTTCTATGGAATATCCTTTCCTTTGTGCCTCCTTCATAGATGCTAACACATTCTTAAACGTTCTCATCTTCTAAATGTATTATTCAAAGATTTCCTGGTTAATGGTGACTCTTGCACCTCCACGCTATTTTCTACCACATATATTAACACCTCTCTAAGCCACTTCTCTGCTCAAACGAACAAATATTTTATGAATATATGTTTTCATTGATGTCAAAGGATCACAAATTAGATGGGCCAGAAATCAAAGATGTCAAAGGATCGCAAATCAAATAGATAAGAAATCATAGATATAAAAGGATCACAAAGTAGATGGATCATAAACCATTGATTTCAAAGGATCACAAATCAAATAGATAAGAAATCAAAGATATAAAAGGATAACAAAGCAGATGGATCATAAATCATTGATGTCAAAGGATCATAGATCAGATGGATCAGAAATCAAATATATCAAATGATCATAAAGCAGATGGATCATAAATCATTGATGTCAAAGGATCACAAATTGGATGGACTAGAAATCAAAGGGTCAAAGGACCACATATCATATGGACCAAATGGAATCAATAATATTTTTATGGCATTGGTTGCAATTGCGCAAATATTCATGCACATAGAATAATATTTGAAAATAACATAGATGCATAAATATTAATTTTGAGAGATACGAGTAAAGAGAAATAAAATTGTGTGTATAAAAGTACCAAAAATAAGTTGGGAAACAATATTTGTAAAGTAACTGATGTGTGCAAAAGTCCCTCCCATAAGGATGTTGGCATATGTGCTTCTTAAACTACAAAGATGAATTGTGAAAATGACACACTGACACAGATACTATCTTGCTGAAAGATGCAATCCAGTGGGATGATATTCGAAGTAAAAGAAATTCACCAAGTGGAAACATATCTTGAGTCAATTATAAATAAGCAATAGATGGATGTGGTGAATTAAGATTTTGAGAATTGAAGTTCTAACTGTTGGACAGGATTCATAGTTTTTTTGGGGGTATCAATGGCTTGTTGATCGCAGAGAATATTTTATGAAGTGGAATAGTGAACGATAAATTCATATATGAAAAATTGTTAAATGCACTAGAAGAAAGGATACCCATAGTTCAGATGTGTGAAATGTGTAAATTAAGCCCAAGTTTAGATCAATTGAACTCACAAAATTACTTGTAAAACATGCATAGATTCATTGAAAATGGAGATTGTAAATGGAGAATAATACAAAATTCTATTGACTAAGTTTATCACAACCAAAATTATGAAAAAATAGGCTGTCCAAATATTTAATTACATCATAGAATCAAAAGCATAAGGATGTTATTCGAACCAACACAAAAGTAGGCTTACTAAAATGTCAAAACCCCCCCATAGGTGCATAAAACACTTTCCTAACATGTCAATAAGTTCACGAATAGAATGAATGATGTGTATCAAATTATAAGTGAAGGAAAGTGGATAAACTCATGCTTTTGGAAGCTAAAAAGGATGGTGAGTTGTACAAAAAACAAGGCCGTTTCCTTAAGACTAGCTTTACATTTTGCCTTAAAAGCTGCTTAAAAACAGTCTAATTTTGGATAAGGGGGGAATGTGCACTTCCTAAACTGGGAAGTCTGATGGGTTGTTAGAATATTATCTAGAATATTTACAAAGTGCTCATGCAGGTATTTTTGGAAAGTTTGACCATAAGAAGCAAGTGGATGCGAACTAGCTAGTGTAGGACCTAGGAATTTAATCAAAATGATTAAATATTATATCCTAAGTATGGGAATGGGTTTTGATTATTCTAACAACCACTCTTAATCCTGAATTATGTAAAATATCAAAAAATATCAGAGATATAGGGCCTAGAAACAAGGCTTAGTCACCCTTTACATACAGTTTGTCCATACAAAACAAGGAAATAGGAAAAACCACAAAAGGGGAAATCCTCCCTTAAAAATGGACATGATTTTTTTTGTTTTCTGAAATATCGTCTTCAAGCATTATTCAATGTATGATAAACTATCCCCAATAGTGACTTGAGATTTATGAAATCCTTCTCAAAAAACACCTCAGTAAAGATGTCCGCAACTTGCTTAGATGATGCGTAATATAGCAGAGCAATGATCCCATCATGCACAAGCCCTCTGATGTAGTGCATATGGATCTCTATGTGTTTGGTTTGCTGCCTCTATATTGTATCAATTGGGATTCGAATGGTACTTTGGTTTTCATAAAATATTACTATAAAATTCTCAGATTTGATCCCAAACTCTCCAAGTATACCCTGCAAGCACAAACATTGAGTAGCTGCATTCACAACTCTGTATTATTCCTTTGTAGATGAACGCGAAATGGCACTTTGATTTTAACTGGACCATCTGATTGGGCCATATACAAGCATAAACACATATCCATAAGTTGATTTTCTATCAGTGTTATCACCTTCCCAATCAGAATCAATAAAACCATCTAACTCTAGGTCAACTTTTGCAACATAGTGAATCTCATGTGTCCTTGTTCCTTGCAAAAAGTGTAAGATTCTTTTTGCTTCCCTCCAATGGATGTTATGAAGCTGATCAATGTGTCTAGATTCCACACTCATGCATAATATATATCAGGTTGAGTATGAGTCAGATAAAGAAGACAACCAACCAGTTGCTTATATAGTGCATTGTTTACCAATGGAGTGGAATGCACTTCTTCAAGATTAACTCCTGAAAGGATAGGAGTCTTGATTGGATTGAAATCCTTGATGTTGAACTTGTTCAGCAGGTATGAAGCATACTTGGACTGATTTACCTTGATTCCAAGATCTGATTGAAAAATATCAAGCCCCAAAAATTTGCTCAACAATCCCAAATCGGTCATGGAGAAAGCATGGTTCATTGCACCCTTCAAGGAGGCAATTTATTTCATGGAACTTCTTGTGATCATAAGGTTATCCACATACAAAAAAATTATTATAATTTAACAATTAATCATCTTCAAATATACATCTGGACCATACTTGCATCTATTATAGTTCCGTGATAGTAGAAATCCATCAGTCTTGGCATACCAAGTTCTCAGAGCTTGTTTTAGCCCATATAGTGATTTCTTCAACCTGCACACAAGATATGGATTAGTAAAAAAATATTATGGCTGCTTCATATACATATCTTCTTTGAGATATCCATGTAGAAAGGCACTCTTCACATCCATGTGGTGTACCTCCCATTGCTTGGAAGCTGCAATTTCCAAAACTAGCCTTATGGATTCCATCTTTTTAACTGGTGAAAAGGTATCATTGTAGTAAATTAATTGGAATTGGGATAATCCCTTGGATGCCAAAATTTCCTTATACTTCATAGGAGATCCATTAGTAGCAAACTTTGTCTTGAATACCCATTTGCACTTGACTAGATTTCTCCTTGGTGGGATATTCCATGGTTTTTTTCCATATTACATATTATTATGATTATTAATATGTTTATGGATATTATTCATCCATTCGATAAAACTTTTCAGCAAAGAAGGGGTCCTTGACAGAAAGGGAACTCTTGAATCGAGATCTAGTTCTTCTAGGATTACTAGGATTCCCAGCTAGTTCCCCATCTACATGAATGATATTTGATTCCAAATTTGGACTTGTATGTGTGTTAGGATATTTAATTAAATCATCATTATCAGACATATTAGAATTAGAAAACTTACCATCCTCTTCACTTACAATTAGAGGTGGTGGTAGTGAAGTGAACTCTCCAATTCCTGCTGCTAGTGTAGGATCTTCTTCAACCTAAACACTCCTTTCAATAAAGGATATTTGAGTGCTCATGTTTATCAAATTATACCATTTGGAATATTCAGAATACCCAACAAATAGGCACTCTTGACTTTGGGGTTCCAAATCCTTCCTCTTTTCTGCTGGAATTATAGCCCAAGCCTTAGAGCCAAAAATCCTGAAATGAGACAAATTGGGCTTGTGTACACTCCAAGATTCGAATGGAGTGATTCCATCAAGATGCTTGTGAGGAACCCTATTTTGTATGTAGGATGCACAATTTATAGCTTCATCCCAAAACTTTGGTGTCAAATTTTTAGACTCCATCATGGAAGTGGACATATCTTTGAGAGATCTATTCTTCCTCTCAGCAACACCATTGTGCTGAGGTGTGTGCGAAATAGAGTGCTACATCTGAATACATGAATCTACACAATAATGAATGAAATTAGACTTGACATCCTCACCAGCATTTTTAGATCTGAGTATATTGAGCTTTATTCCAAACTAGTTCTCAACTAAGGCTTTAAAAACCTTAAATAGGTCAAAAAATTCTGACTTGTGCTTGAGGAATTAAACCCAACAGTATATGGAAAAATCATCTATGAAGGTTAGGACATACTTGTCTTGACTCATGGACATATCAAGAAAAGGACCAACAATGTAAATGTGCATAATTTCAATGGGTGCAGAAGTTTGTTCATGACTGACTCTCTCATACTTATGCTCTATTTGTTTCCCTAGAATGCAACCCTGACAGACTCCTTTGCAAAGCTTGATCTTGGGAAACCCAATGAACATATCTTAGTCACACAAATATGAAAGCTATTTGTAATTTAAATGGTGAAACCTATCATTCCAAATCTTACTAGCTTCATTAGCATGAGTGAGGAGAGCATAGGGGTTTGAGAAGGGAATGGAGTGTGAGAACTTGTACACTTTCAAACTGTGATCCAAAAAACATTTAGCGATGACTCTACCATTCAAAATATCATATATTTCAACTTCATTGGGAGTAAACACAAACTTCTTAGGAGACCCAGTGTGGGTCATCTTATAGACTGACAAGAGATTAGAAGCAAGACTTGGGACATACAAAAACTTATTGAAGGAACCATTCTCAATATCTATTCTACCCTTTCCCTTACTTTCAGTTTCATAGTTATCTCCCAACAAAATATTTGGACCATTTGAATCTTCAAGAGAGGAGAATTCCTCCCTTGTTGAAACCATTTTCCTTGAAGCTCCAGAATCAATGATAAAGGAAGGAGATCTTATAGTGCTTGCAACCAGGGCATGGACTCTTTCCTTGTCTTTGAAACTTGACCCTCCTTCCTTATTCTTTGTGCCTTAAATAAGAGAGATGTATTTTTCCAGGATTTGAGTCAACATATTGATTTGTTTCTTCATGCAAGAGCTCTCAGGATGAAATCCCTTACCAAAATATGTGTACTTTCTCATTTCACCTTTACCTTTATTCTTCTGATAATTCTTCTTCTTTGAGTTTGAGGACTCCTCATGAGACTTGGAATTGTCTCCCTTTTGATTACTAGGCTTCTTATCCTTCTTATTTCCTTTGGAATCCACCTTTGAATCTCCAGCAACCAAATCTTGATCTTTGGAAGGCCTGATGGTGCCCATCATGATGAAATTGTCTTTCTTTTGAGTCAAGGATTCCATGAAATATTCTAGTGAAGGCATCTTCTAGTTTCGAGTTTTCAACTTAGTAGCATGGAAGGTTGAGACAAATACTGAACAGACAGGGCCAGTCTTCGAAAGAATGGCCAAGACTAGTTGTTCATCCTTCTTTTTGATACCACACTGTTTCAACAGCAAAACTAGTGCTTTGAACTTGGAGAAGTAGACTTGTAAGGATTTGAAGCTGCTTGAACTCAGTGAAATCAGCTCGTTCTCTAGTTGATGTCCCCTCATTTCATATGTATTTCCAAATATAGTTTGAAGCTTCACCCATACTTCATTTGGTGATGTTAATCCATCAAGATGGAAAAGAAGGTCTCTGGAAATGTTGAGACACAAGAGACCATACACCTCATCTCTCCTATTGTGACACTTAATCTTCTCTATTGCTGCATTAGGGTCAAACACAATTTCCATGGTCACTCTATAGAATCCTTTACTCCTCAACATAATCTCCATCTGTTCCTTCCATTCGAAGTAGTTGAATGGAGTCAAGATGTTATGGTGAGATTGATCCATTCTTCAGCAACTACGCCCTTGAACATAAATAATGCACTCCAAGTGAGTGATTTTGATCTTGAAAAATAAATAGAAGAGTAGAATAATCAAGCTACCAATGCTTGATACCATGTGGAAATTAATCCCAATCTTAGATCAATTGAACGCACAAAATTACTTGTAAAACGTGCACATATTCACTCAAAATGGAGACTATAAATGGAGCATAATACAAACTTCTATTGAATAAGTTTATTTGATCCAACCTTATGAAAAAATAGGCTATCCAAATATATGATTACAACAAATATTTGAATTCATAAGGATGCTATTCGAATCAGCACAAAAGTAGGCTTACTAAAACATCAAAATCCCCCCATAGGTGCATAAAACAATTTCCTAATATGTCAAGAAGGTGATGAATAGAATGAATGAATTGCATTATATGTTAAGTGAATGAAAGTGGAAAAAATCATGATTTTGGAAGAGAAAAATAAGGAGGGCGAGTTGTACAAAAAATAAGGCAGTTGCCTTAAGACTAGCTTTACCTTTTGCCTTAAAAGCTGCTGAAAAGCAGTCTAATTATGGATAAGGAAGGAATGCGCACCTAATAAACCGGGTAGTTTGATGGGTTGTATAAATATTATTCAAAATACTTCCAAAGTGCTCCTGTAGGAATTTTTGGCAAGTTTGACCATAATAAAGCAAGTGGATGCCAACTAGCTAGTGTAGGACCTAGGAATTTAACCAAAATGATTAAATATTGTATCCTAAGTATGGGAATGGGTTTTTATTTTTCTAACATGAAAGTATTGCTCAATAAAATCGTAGATGACAGAAAAGAAAGTGTGAATGAGCGAGAATTTCTATCCATATAAAGAATGTAGATCGGATGAGAAGACGTAGATCGTAGTTATTGTTGCACATCATATTTTTGGGAAATTGTCAGACGTAGATACACATAACAAAAATTAGTTGAGAAGACGCAGATCACGATTGTTTTCAGACATTGTATTTTGGGTTACTATCTAATGCATATACACTAACACATATACATTGATGCAAATCAAAATACTGAAGTAGTTTCAAAATTTGACGAAAGGTATTTTCCTATTTTCTATACAATCAAATTTCATATCAAGGAAGCTGGATGAGGAATGGAGAAGGAGGTAGTATCCTCCTTATATTTGAGGATTGAAAATACAATCAAGGGGCAACAACATCCTTTCTATCGATGCAGATAAAACTTAGGTGGTCATAGCCTCCTTCCACTTGGTGCTGGATAACAAAAGGAAGTTGTAACTTCCACAATTGGATAGCGCATTTATTCCATGGATAAGGTCTTAAAGCCACTAGTTGCAGCTTGCATAACTAGATAGATATATGTTCAGGTTGGTGCTTGGAGATCATGAGTTGGACCTTACGAAGATTGAAGTTACTACAGGTCGGTGCCATCAAACTGCAAATTGTACTTGGGATCAAGTTAACATCTGAAATGAGTGAGAGATCATATTAGGAGGTTGTAATCTCCCATTGATGTAACTATTCATATAATACATATTCATATATATACATTTGTTCTCAAGTATGTGTGTGCTATTCTGATTATTGTTGTGATTGTTGTAAAGTTCTTAAATCTACGAAAGTTTGTATATGTTTAATTGTACATATTTGCACAATTATTGATTCACCCCCCTCTCAGTAATAAATTATACCAACAATTGGTATCATAACAAGTGTCTTCAGTAGATATATTAATATCTGGAACACTGATCCAATGCAGGTATGGATGAAGCATTGTGGCTACAAGAAAATGACAGTAAAGAGAATCCCTCAATCATACAAGCAAGGGATATCATTTGCACACAAACAAATACTATAGAAAATGTAAAAAGAGTGGCAATCAATTTCATGCAGACACTAAATAGGAAATAAAAAGAATAAAAAACATAAGTAACCTATTTTACCAATTAGTTACAAGAAAAGGATGAACGTTGTAAATAAAAAAACTCAAGATCGATGCAATAGAAGGAAAATTGGAGCAAGATGCAATATAAAACCAGAGGGATGAACAATATTTGGGTCCTCCAAATCTGAGCAATATTTGGTTCTCTCATGACCCCATTGTCCCAAACATGGTGCACTACATGTCGAGCGAACAACTAGACAACTAATATGCCATCTCCTAGAAGAAACTAACATTGGGCATGCGTCACAGTTCAGGTCTTTGTTACGGTGGAAGATCCTATGCCTCTACCCCTTCCATGTGCTCATTATGTTGGGGAGGAACATATGCAACATTATTGCCAATATATACAAAATTGTAGAGAACAATAATTAGACAATTTAATTAAATTACATTATACATTACACATGCATTGAAGTAGACAAGAAAATACAACTAGATGAATAAAAACATAAATCTAATATTACTTTTATCATCTGGTGTCTCGTCCATGGTAAATACAGTGTTGTAACATCCTCATCGATCCAATTCTATGTACATGTATGGTACCATAACTAAGGTGTTACCATCCTCGCTAACATGTAAATCAAGTATATCTTAAGTGACCCTACAAGGGAAATCAGATTGGCCCCTTTTTGGAAACATTCGGCCCCACATATGCATACGCACCTCGATCATTGTCTTGGGAAGGTGGCTGCGAAATGAGGATGAGTGACTGAAAACCCATAAAAAAAATGAAAACAACTATGAAGCAAGTTGGGAGGCTATATTGCCATCAAACATTGTGTGACAATGATCGACAGAAAATTACAATTGTGACAAAAAAATATTAGTGCACTTGATGCATCTTGGTCTTTGCGCTAAAGAATCAACATATTATAATAATCAACAACTAATGCATTTCCCATTAGTCGTGGAATGGGTCACTGTTTTGACCAAAAGCGAGAAGATCCTAACCTATTCTACATGTAAATAAGATATACGGAACTGACCACCGACTACTTGAAAGTCAAGAAGGGGTAGTGGCATCCTCACTGACATATCTAAGTACATATGTCATATGAATGGCTACTACAACTCTAGGCGGGACATTAGGAAACGGGGAAAATCCTCCCCTCTGTTGGATAATTCTTTAACAAAGTAGATGTTCTCCTCTGTGTTTTGGAACCACAATTTAGAGACAAACCTAAGAGATTACTGCTACTAATCCCAACAATGGATCAACTACATCAACAACTGAGAATTCCCCCTCAACAACATATCCTCCTCATAGTACTTTTGGAGGCTGACATGGTGTAAGAGATATCTGGTATGTGGGGTAATAGGGCGGGGGAGAAAATCCCCTCCTTATCTCTGATATGCTACTCTCGTACAACATTGTATTGGTAGAGTTGTCATTGTTGTCGTTCTTATTGATGACCTTGTCGCTTCACAAATATAAATTTTGTTAGAAACATATAGATAGAGAGATATATACCTAAATAATCCATATTTTTTATACTAAGAATATAATAACTTTTTTGTCAAAAAATATTTCAAAGGGTATCTGTCCACCCATAAAACAAGCATGTACAATTACTTGTTCTTATTTTATATAATAGCACCACCATTGGTTCTAGAAATCCAAACACACACTAACCTAGGTTCTTGACAATATTTAAAGTGCACAACTAAATAACAAAATTTTTAAAATATAGAACTTTTGGTCCTACAAAACAAAAGAAACCGAAAACAGTGAATGAGAATATTTAAAGCACACCGTTTAACTACAATTTAATTTTTTTAATATAGAACTTTCAATGCTAGAAACACAACATGCACCAAAAACGGTGCATGCAAATATTTCAAGTGCACTGATTAAATAAAAACATTTTTAAAATTACTATAGATCATTCAGTGCTTTGGGTGATTCCATGAAGATGGGTAACACTTTTTGGCCAAATTTGGCGATGCAAACCTGATTTTTTACTCATGTGCTAGATAGAAGCCCTCAAAACGCATATATGCCATGTGAATTTTGACTTGCAGTAAAAAAACAAATTGTAGAATATTA